>CAVNZG010001541.1:0-174838 GCA_963693315.1 Diogma glabrata
ATATATATATATATATATATATATATATATATATATATATATATATATATATATATATATATATATATATATATATATATATATATATATATATATATATATATATATTAGGCATGACCAGATATGTATGAACAATTTTCAAACCATCTTTTTCTTCGCTCCCACCGGCTAATTATGTTCCATTTGACTCGAATATGAACTATATCCAGTTTTATTGAAATCGGAAAATAATTACCCACCGCGCAGTGGCGTCGAAGATAAGAAAATTAGCAGAATAATAGGATTTTTTATTTTTATCAGATATAATCATCTTAAAACATAATATATCTCATAATTTTGATTTTTTTTATTATAAGCTAATTAATTAACGATTCTAACGAGCCTAAGTATGTAGAAATCGATCTTAGGAAACTGATTTATCTTAATTTTTCTTCTTACATATACGAAAATTCACTAATTCATAATAATCTTGTTTCAAAGAAAAAAGTTAATTTTTATGGTTAAATTTATAATAGTTTTTCATTCAAAAGCAACATTTTTCCAAAAGAAATCAATAAATTAAATTAGATTTATTGTATGATGGGTATTTGCATCTGTAGTTTTCGACCACCTGAATGGTGTATTGTATACCTTCCTCGTCTTTGGTTAGAATGTTGTTGTATTCCGTGTCATCAACTTAACACTGAGTTCAGCAGTATCATTAACAACATGCAAACTTTGGCAAAACAACGTGGTTTTGACGAAATCCTCATTCCGATGGATCATGTAGCAAAAAATCAATACAAATTCTAAATCGATTAAAAAAACTGAGTTTTTTCTGTGACAAAATCACTAATGTTTTTATTAGCAAAAAGTTGCATATGTTTGACTGCGTCAAAATCTTTTTTGCGAGTTTGGGGTGTGATGGGGATGTCTCGTGCTGGGACCTCAAGGTTTTGAACCATTTTTCGTTTTTCATCAAACGAAATCTCTGGGTCGAAAAAAGCCAAGCCAATATTTGCTTCCGTTAAATAGTGAAGATGATAACAAATTTTTTTCACCATTTCTTCTGAAACTCTTTGGTCAATTTTGATGGAATCCAAATCCTGATATGCGGCTGCTGTTCCATCTATGCATTTGAACCAAATTTTTACATACAACATAATCAGAAAAATGCAAACGTCTCGAAAAAATGCAAACGGCGTGACTTGTCGGACCTGGGCGTTTGAATTTGTAATTCTCAATGGTTTCGCCAAGAAAAATCAATGTAACTTCCAAAAATTCTTTATATTCGCTGCGTGGGTGTGATTTTTCAAACTCTTCATGACAAAAAAATACTAGAGCTTCTCACGAGTGTTTTGGAATTTTGTTTCCCAGTTTTTTGTCCGATATTCCATTTTTGAACATTGTTGGATTAATTTTACCATCGTCCCATGCCTTCTGAAATTTGTTGAACAGCGAAACATCGGGTGCTGTGGTTTTTCCAAATTTGAGATCATAAACAGCCCGTAGTTTAATCTCCTGTATGTGATGACGACATGGGAATCGAATCAAGTTGTGGCCAATCTTTTTTTCCACCTTTTTCTGGTCCAGCGGTACTTGATGTCGTGTCGTAACACATGGCTTCGACTTTATCAGTAAGATCCCATTCTTCAAGGCATTCATATATTCGATAAGCCGCTCAGTTCTTTGCATTATGGAACCGTTAATAACTTCTCAATATTACCAAATGTTACTATGGTTGGCAAACGATCTAGTTTACCATGTCCAGTTAATTCTGCTAGCAATGTATCCAAAAATAAAAATTTGTGTTACTCAAACAAAGTCTAAATCTAACATAAAAATTTATTTTTTCTGAATTTTCGCAGAAATTTTTTTTTTTGGATTTAAGAAGAAGAAATTCGATAAAAACGCTTTCCTAAGATCAATTTCTACATACTTAGGCTCGTTGGAATTGTAAAGTAATTAGCTTCTAATAAAAAATTATGAGATATATTATATTTTAAGATGATTATATCTGATAAACATAAAAAATCCTATTATTCTGCTAATTTTCTTATCTTCGACGCCACTGCGCGGTGGGTAATTATTCTCCGATTTCAGTAAAACTGCATAGACTTCATTTTCGAGTCAAAAGGAACATAATTAGTCGGTGGGAGGGATGAAAATAACAACTTCATAAGTTAGGTCATGTCTAATATATATATATATATATATATATATATATATATATATATATATATATATATATATATATATATATATATATATATATATATATATATATATATATATATATATATATATATATATATATATATATATATATATATATATATATATATATATATATATATATATATATATATATATATATATATATATATATATATATATATATATATATATATATTTATATATATATATATATATATATATATATATATATATATATATATATATATATATATATATATATATATATATATATATATAAATATATATATAAATATATATAAATATATATATATAAATATATATATATATATATATATATATATATATATATAATATATATATATATATATATATATATATATATATATATCTTCAATTAAAAAACTTTTTTTTTTTGGTTTGTAGCCTATATGTGATATTTTTATCAATTTATTTTGTATTAAAACATTTTTACGCGTTTCGATGCTTTCCGCATCATTTTCAAAAAACAATTCTTAAATTTCCTATAAAAGAAAACATTTTTTAAACAAATCAAATCTTATATAAAAACAGAAGTATGTAAAAACAAAAAATCTTTTCATAATTCTAA
The DNA here is from genome assembly GCA_963693315.1 of Diogma glabrata. Lineage (NCBI taxonomy): Eukaryota > Metazoa > Arthropoda > Insecta > Diptera > Cylindrotomidae > Diogma > Diogma glabrata. The sequence goes on from CAVNZG010001541.1 coordinate 2,807, forward strand.
AAACACTATTGAAAACAAAACTTACATAAAAAACATTAAAATTCACTAAATAAATATTAAACTTTAAAATAAAAAAAAAACAACATAAAACATTAATTTAAAAAAAAAACAGATTGTGTTCCTTAGTCAAATTATTTAAAATTTTAATAAATTAACACAAATAAATATTCCAAAAACGTCAACATTACAAATAAAATAAAATAAAACTAGAAAAACAAAAACCAAAACAAGAAATTTTCATTTTTTGCAAATACTAATTACATATGTGTCCATAAAATCCTGTGTAAATCGTCTTATTGATTACTGAGCGACCGTTATTTTAAAAAAGTATTGTAGTAATTGTGTATGTAATGTGAGTCTATTTGAGTATTAATTGAGTTCATACTTCGTTTAATATGCAACATTTCTAAAATCTGCAATTTTCCATTGTGTTTCTCTTTTTCTAAAATTTTAACATCATTTAGGGATAATGAATGATTAGCCATTTTCAAATGTGATGAAAGTGCACTGCAAACGATGTCTTTATTACTTTTAGAATCTTTGTTGTGTTGGTAGACTCTTTTTTCTAGTAGTTGAGTAGTGCGACCAGTGTAAGTAGCTGGGCAGTTACATGATGTCTGATATACAACATTCTTTTGTGCTGATTTTGGAATCTTATCCTGAAGATTGGAAAAGACCAGGCTACTGAGGTTCGATGAAGGTTTGCCTATTATTTGAATGTCATAATGCTTTAGTAAATTACAAATTTGTTCAAAAAGATCTTTAACATAAGGAATCGAGCCGAACTTCCTTTCCTTTTCAATTTTCTCGACCTCAGACTCAGTTTTCTTGTCTAATTCATTCTGGTTTTTGGGTGAATTTTTAAAAAAAGCATCTTTTATACCACGTTTAATCATTTTTAGTGGATAACCATTCTGAAGAAGTGTTTCAGTTAGTAATCTAAAATTTTTTTTGTGAAACTTTGTTTCGGAAAGAAACAAAATTTTTTCCGCTAACAGAAACACAGTGTTTCTTTTGTAACTCAAAGGTAGCCAGGACGCAAAATTCAAGTATCTCCCAGACCAAGTATTTTTATGGTACCAGTCTGTACTTAGACTACCATCTTCATTATGCATAATAATCAGGTCTAAAAATGGTAATTTGTTTTCCACTTCTGTTTCCAGTGTGAATTTTATGTGTTGATCATAATCATTGAATTCATTGAGAAAACTTTCAATTTTATTTGTTGGAACTGCTGTTATTATATCATCCACATATCTGAAAAAGAATGGTGGTTTTATTTCTGCTTTTTTAAAAATTTCCATTTCAATCGATTCCATCACCAGATTAGCCGCCACAGGACTAATGGGAGAACCCATCGGGCATCCAAAAATTTGTCTGTAGCATTTTTCATCAAATGTAAATTCACAATTATTTAGCACTAGGTATAAGGCCTCCATAAACTGTACCTTTTTTAGCTTCAACTTGTTTTCCTTTTTGATAGTCATCCACTTTTTACTAACCGTATCTATCACCGCTTCACGACTGATATTAGTAAAAAGTGACACAACATCTAGTGAAATAAGGGAATACCCTGCTGGTAGGATAATGTTTTTAATTTTATTTTTGAAATCCACTGCATTCTTAATATAAGTTGATGTTTTTCCAACAACTTTATTCAATACATCTGAGAGAAACTTTGACAGCGCGTAAGTCACTGTATCTATACAATTAACTATTGGTCTCAGAGGTCGACTCGGTTTGTGAACTTTTATCAAACCATACATACGTGCATTGACACTATTATGACTCCGAAGTTGTTTTCCTTCCATTACAGTAATTCTGCCTTCTTTTTCCCAACCCATTATCATCTCGTTCATATCCTTTTCAAGTTTTGATTTCGCAATTTTTGTTATTGGCTCGTATGTATTGTTGTCATTTAAAAGGCTTTTCATTTTTTCAGCGTACTCACTTTTTTTGAGAAGCACCGTTACATTCCCCTTATCCGCTCTGGTAACTAAAATATCTGGATGATCTTTCAAGAATTTTCTAGTGTTTTTCAGATCTTTTAACATTTGAATCTCTTCCCTGTTCAGAAACTTTCTGTGGTTGCTTTTATGTTTGAAATTAGTCAAAATGTTTACTAAACGGTTTCGGATTTCAGCTTGAGTTTCATTTTCACTGCCATTCATTTTATACAAGAGTGTTTCTATTCCCGCAATAATCTGAATAAAAGGAATATTTTCTGAACTAATTGGTGGAGAAAATTTATCACCATAACTTAAAATATCCCTAATATTAAAAATATCCATATCCATAATATTAATAACATGATAAATTTTCTCCACCAATTAGTTCAGAAAATATTCCTTTTATTCAGATTATTGCGGGAATAGAAACACTCTTGTATAAAATGAATGGCAGTGAAAATGAAACTCAAGCTGAAATCCGAAACCGTTTAGTAAACATTTTGACTAATTTCAAACATAAAAGCAACCACAGAAAGTTTCTGAACAGGGAAGAGATTCAAATGTTAAAAGATCTGAAAAACACTAGAAAATTCTTGAAAGATCATCCAGATATTTTAGTTACCAGAGCGGATAAGGGGAATGTAACGGTGCTTCTCAAAAAAAGTGAGTACGCTGAAAAAATGAAAAGCCTTTTAAATGACAACAATACATACGAGCCAATAACAAAAATTGCGAAATCAAAACTTGAAAAGGATATGAACGAGATGATAATGGGTTGGGAAAAAGAAGGCAGAATTACTGTAATGGAAGGAAAACAACTTCGGAGTCATAATAGTGTCAATGCACGTATGTATGGTTTGATAAAAGTTCACAAACCGAGTCGACCTCTGAGACCAATAGTTAATTGTATAGATACAGTGACTTACGCGCTGTCAAAGTTTCTCTCAGATGTATTGAATAAAGTTGTTGGAAAAACATCAACTTATATTAAGAATGCAGTGGATTTCAAAAATAAAATTAAAAACATTATCCTACCAGCAGGGTATTCCCTTATTTCACTAGATGTTGTGTCACTTTTTACTAATATCAGTCGTGAAGCGGTGATAGATACGGTTAGTAAAAAGTGGATGACTATCAAAAAGGAAAACAAGTTGAAGCTAAAAAAGGTACAGTTTATGGAGGCCTTATACCTAGTGCTAAATAATTGTGAATTTACATTTGATGAAAAATGCTACAGACAAATTTTTGGATTGCCCGATGGGTTCTCCCATTAGTCCTGTGGCGGCTAATCTGGTGATGGAATCGATTGAAATGGAAATTTTAAAAAAAGCAGAAATAAAACCACCATTCTTTTTCAGATATGTGGATGATATAATAACAGCAGTTCCAACAAATAAAATTGAAAGTTTTCTCAATGAATTCAATGATTATGATCAACACATAAAATTCACACTGGAAACAGAAGTGGAAAACAAATTACCATTTTTAGACCTGATTATTATGCATAATGAAGATGGTAGTCTAAGTACAGACTGGTACCATAAAAATACTTGGTCTGGGAGATACTTGAATTTTGCGTCCTGGCTACCTTTGAGTTACAAAAGAAACACTGTGTTTCTGTTAGCGGAAAAAATTTTGTTTCTTTCCGAAACAAAGTTTCACAAAAAAAATTTTAGATTACTAACTGAAACACTTCTTCAGAATGGTTATCCACTAAAAATGATTAAACGTGGTATAAAAGATGCTTTTTTTAAAAATTCACCCAAAAACCAGAATGAATTAGACAAGAAAACTGAGTCTGAGGTCGAGAAAATTGAAAAGGAAAGGAAGTTCGGCTCGATTCCTTATGTTAAAGATCTTTTTGAACAAATTTGTAATTTACTAAAGCATTATGACATTCAAATAATAGGCAAACCTTCATCGAACCTCAGTAGCCTGGTCTTTTCCAATCTTCAGGATAAGATTCCAAAATCAGCACAAAAGAATGTTGTATATCAGACATCATGTAACTGCCCAGCTACTTACACTGGTCGCACTACTCAACTACTAGAAAAAAGAGTCTACCAACACAACAAAGATTCTAAAAGTAATAAAGACATCGTTTGCAGTGCACTTTCATCACATTTGAAAATGGCTAATCATTCATTATCCCTAAATGATGTTAAAATTTTAGAAAAAGAGAAACACAATGGAAAATTGCAGATTTTAGAAATGTTGCATATTAAACGAAGTATGAACTCAATTAATACTCAAATAGACTCACATTACATACACAATTACTACAATACTTTTTTAAAATAACGGTCGCTCAGTAATCAATAAGACGATTTACACAGGATTTTATGGACACATATGTAATTAGTATTTGCAAAAAATGAAAATTTCTTGTTTTGGTTTTTGTTTTTCTAGTTTTATTTTATTTTATTTGTAATGTTGACGTTTTTGGAATATTTATTTGTGTTAATTTATTAAAATTTTAAATAATTTGACTAAGGAACACAATCTGTTTTTTTTTAAATTAATGTTTTATGTTGTTTTTTTTTTATTTTAAAGTTTAATATTTATTTAGTGAATTTTAATGTTTTTTATGTAAGTTTTGTTTTCAATAGTGTTTTTAGAATTATGAAAAGATTTTTTGTTTTTACATACTTCTGTTTTTATATAAGATTTGATTTGTTTAAAAAAATGTTTTCTTTTATAGGAAATTTAAGAATTGTTTTTTGAAAATGATGCGGAAAGCATCGAAACGCGTAAAAATGTTTTAATACAAAATAAATTGATAAAAATATCACATATAGGCTACAAACCAAAAAAAAAAAGTTTTTTAATTGAAATTATTAAATAAAGCCTAATAACCGATTACACATATATATATATATATATATATATATATATATATATATATATATATATATATATATATTATATATATATATTTATATATATATATATATATATATATATATTTATATATATATATATATATATATATATATATATATATATATATATATATATATATATATATATATATATATATATATATATATATATATATATTATATCTTATATCTTATTTTGCATTTTTGAAGGGCGCCGGTCAAAATTTTGTATATGTGTAACTAGAATCTGAAGTTTGGGCTCAATTGAATAATTTTATCACGTGGCGACTTTAGCTCAAAGTTGAGAAATTTCAAAAAAAATATTTCTTATCAACTTAAAAATTGGAAAACTCGAACAAAATAAGTAAAGGGTCCGTCACTGTGACATGGCCTGTGGCCCGTTGTAGTATACTTGCTAGAACAAGTTGGGTCTCGTGCAACCTGTTCGTCCCTATATAATTTAAAAGTGTCTGTCAATAGGCGCAATGTTAAATTGAAAGACACTATTCATATAACATAATGTCAATCTCTTGTTACTTTACGCAAATAACTTATTTAATAAGTTTAATAGAAAAATTAAAGAAAACAAAAGTTTTTTATAATTTCACTGTTACTCTATATATATATATATATATATATATATATATATATATATATATATATATATATATATATATATATATATATATATATATATATATATATATATATATATATATATATATATATATATATATATATATATATATATATATATATATATATATATATATATATATACTAGCGGGACCCGGCGTGCTTTGCTACGCCTCTAAATAAAGTTTGTGTGTATACATTTTGTTGACGTAGTAGCAATAATTTCAAAGAGTAATAATGAGAAATGATTTTCTACTTTTTTTTTAAATATGAATGTAAAACGATCAGAACTCTAGTTGATCAGTAAAATATAAAAAAATAGTACTATATATAAAACAAAGGATTTATAAAAAATACGCGATCAAATAAGTTTTCAGGAGTGTAAGGTTTCAGGGTGTCTCTATATAGAACATTATACGGAACAAAAATGGATTCATAAATTGTGCTCATGCGGTTTAATATACGCTTTCTTTACCGGCAGGTTACTATAAAAACGTTGCAAACAATTTTGATCGTTATGTCATTTAATGATCAGCAAGGGCTGTAAGAATAGCGACGATACATTCGATGAAGGTATAGAAGAAGTGATGCAAAAAAGGAATAGAAGAAGTGGTGCAAAAAAATCAAAATTCTTTGGATGTTTTTGTATTAGAATTCATAGAATGTGAATTCATAGGATGAGAAATATTTCTATTTAGTGAGCATCCTAAGTCATTTTAAAGTCATTATGGATTGTTGCAAATAAATGCGAAACTAATATCTTACGCACGGTCAATATATTGGCATATACGTTCCATATATAGACAACATTAATGGAATATTAATTTTTGGGCGATTTTGTGAGTATTAGCTCTTTGTGATTGCTCAAAGTAATTATTAAAAGTATTATTCCCGATAATAAGTAATTATTGTCGGGATTGAACTCACACTGATCAGAGACATCATAGTTTAAAGCCATCTAACAGACTCAGCCTCAGTGAATGAAACAACAATGAAACATATTTTAATTTTCATGTTCAGATAATTTCTAAATTGAAACTTCATTATCTCATATTTTTATTTAAATTGAATTCTCCATCTGGGATTATACAATTGTAAATTGTATTTGTTCCCGACACGAAACACACAAAAACTGTTTTAAAGAAGTTTTTCTGAACGAAAATAAAAAATGCTTTAAAATTTCCAAATTTATGTGAATTAAAATAATTACTTTAAGCTTAATCACTCTAAAAATCTCTCAAAACTTTATTTATTTTACACCAAATAGTGTAAAACTTTTGTTTATTTAACATTATACCCGTCGCACATTGTCGGTATCTCATAAGAAGGGAAATTCAAGAAAACTCGTTTTCATAACAGCTGTGTTCGATTTGACTGAAGCATTTGAAACAACAAAAAATGTAATACAATTGTTGTTGTTTTTACAGTTGTTTCAGTTACAGTAAACGTACCTAATATTCAATTTACATTGTATCATTTTTATTGCAACAATTATTTATTTTAATAAGGAAAACATTTCAAAATTCGTTTTAATTCTATTTCTTTATTCGTGTGCTTGTGGGCACAAATTATACTTTGTGTTTTTCCGTCTAAATGCGTACACGAATAAATCAGAAGGTATTTCGACGTTAGGTCGCCACATACAGTTGTCCAGATGTGAGAAGTACAGATTCTCCAAATCTACTTAGTCCACATCCTTGCAGCAATTGTCCTTGTGCTTTGTTGATGTTCATTGCAGAATCGAGTTGGGATCATTGAAATTCTTGGGAACAGTACATCTTACCCTTTGAATTTTCCCATTCAAAATTGTAGCTTCAATGACATTGTTCATCATCTTTTTCACCGAAAATTTAAAAAAAATTTGTGCTATTTCAAAATATTTGACATATTTTTTTAATAAAATGTGGTGTGTAGTTGGAATAACAATATGTGTCACAACAACACATAAAACCCTTTAAGACCTAGGTTCCACAACATCATATTTTTTAAGATGATGAACGCAAATTTCTTCTCTTTTGGTTTTTATATTCTTTTTAAAGAATGGAAAACTAAATAATAAATCCTTTTACATAATAATAAACGACATAGGGCAATATTTCATGATAAAATGGAGGAAATAAAAATAAAATACATTTTTTTTTAAATTTCTAGGAACAAAGCTAAATTGGGTTACTAATTATCCTTATAGTGCTAGAAGCATATACTAAGATCATGAAAAACATGGTTCAAGGACTAAACACGGCATATTTAATAGTTATATGGAAGCTCATTTCTTTGAGCAAGCGAAAAAGTTCATTCTTTAAAAAAATATACAAAAATAAAAAATTTGCGTCCATCAACACTTTAGAAAGCATTTTGTTGATGGGACCTTATTCTTCAAAGCTTGTTATTTTTTGTTGTTGCATACATTGTAATTCGTACAACCCAACACATTTTATTTAAAACAAACAATAGAGTGTCATCATCATCATCAAAGAATATTAATACTATAACTAAGACTAAGGGTGCTTTTGTTGATTGAAAAAATTCATCCGCCGAGCCCCCTAAGATATAACTTTGGATAGTGATATCTCACTGCTATTGCCAGTGGTATACGATATCTCAAGCTAACTCATATGCAAATAGCAGGGACCTAAGTACGCGGGGATGTTACACCCATAGATCAAACATTTTAAATTTTACAAATCTTCCTGCGGGAGTATCTAATTAATTCGTTAATGAATTCATTAATGAATTGTTACCGTCTGAAAATTACTATTGCATACGTGTTGCCAGCTAAGTCCCACCATTTTTAATTAGTTTGTTCATCATGATTGCCATCCGTGTTTGATCAACTATGCTTCTCTGTATAGTATTTGTGCAGCTCCCATTTCGTAATTTTGAGCTTTAAATCGATTTAATCGATTGTAAAGTCGGTGTTTATGAACTATCTTGTGGTGATTACTATAAAAATATTATACGGGCAGACGCGTAGGGTTTTGAAGAAACGCTTTAAGGCAAATTCTGTATACATTAAAACAGACCAACCAAATAAAACCCCTAAAGCAAAACATGTTTTGGAAAATAAAATGATTATTTAAATTTCTCAATAGATAATATGAGGTTAAGAAAGAGGTGCACGACAGCAATAAATAGGATACTTTTGAATCCCTTTACATTCATAAGAACATAAACGCAATTAATATCGACAAAGGCAACATAAATTCAAATTTATTTAATTTATTTACTAACAACACACGACAATTGGACAAAGCAAGCGTAGTGAATTTTCAAAACTTTGACATTAAAAACATTGTTTTAAATACAAATACGGCACCATCTATTGGCTAGCCCAAATTTATGAGGCGTATATCACACTATCAAATATATTGGTGAATAAAAAAAAATTGACATGAAATTGGAGAGTTTAGAGCATTGAATAAATATATAAGAAAGAATAATTACGTGTGGCTACACGAATATTTTTTGAAGTTTGTAATTTGTATATCTGTGCGTTCTTCATCCATGACATTTGACATATTTCGTTTTGTATTTTAAAATAAAATGATAGCTTTTATCCGAAATTCTACTTTAAAATATTCAAATTAAACAAAATTTATAAAAATCAAAGTTTAAATTAATGTTTTACAAAACAATTATTAGTATTTGTGCAGTAGTTTGTTCATAAAATTGAAGTTGCATTAAAATATGTACAAATAATCTTAAATACACTGAAATTTGATCATCGAATTTCATATCCATGATTAGAATATTTTTATTAATACTACGCATAAAAAGGGCTTAGAATGATGTTTTAACAAAATCATAAAGTATTTGCTTACAAAAGCTGTTGTTTTCTAGTTTAATTTTATATTTTATTACCCTACATAAATGTAATTTTTTTTAATCCATCGTTGTCAAACCAAATTTCACAGCTGAATATAAGCTGTTCTTAAAGTAATTCAATGTGATTAAAATTTGTGTTGTATGAACAATTAAAAATATTTATATTTGGAAATATAAGGAAATATTTTATTCAAACATATTAGGCTTTTAAATTCATATGTAACATTTATTATTTCTTTTATTTGTTTTGAAAATATGAATATGCAAATTGTAAACAGTACCACCCAGCTAGAATGCAAACACTATCAAACTTCACCAATACTAAAAATTAGAAGCTTCACTCAAAATGTCTAGCTACTCTTCCTTAGATTTATTCAATGGTGTAAAGGTTGTAAAATAAACTTCGCTAGTTTTTCATCCAGTTTGATGACAATTTTTCAATTTCAATTTCAATTTCAATTTTTCAATTTCAAGAGTATTTTTCAATTTGATATTGATTTTTGTAAACTAATATTGAAGACCAATGAAAAATTTAAAAAAATAAATTTAAATTATTGTTTTCTTTAATTTTTACTCTTATTTTTATTCAAACTTTATAAAAACCAATACAATAATTTTTTACAGGATTCGATATTTTCTAACACTTCTATAATTAATATATAGCCTAAACAAAATTATCAATAATCTTTGGTAACGTATTTGACTTAGCATAATATGCTTTTCGTTTATTATCAAATAAAACAAAACTTTCTTTACTAAAACATATTTGATAGTCTAATAATGGCTTTATACTAAGTTGAAGTTTACTATCAATTGAATAAATTGATTAACGCTGCCATCTGAAAGTTGGCATATAAACCATCCATATTTAACATTTAATTCGTAATTTTAAAAAATTTAGGAATTTAATCAAGATAATAACTATCCTATCTCTCAAGCTGGACCATCATACACACATTGTACAAAATTTCATTAAGATTGGTTACGTTGTTGCGGAGTTTATTGCGGACAAACATCGTGACACGTGATTTTTATATATATAAGATATATATATATATATATATATATATATATATATATATATATATATATATATATATATATACACTGAAAAAAAAGAATGTTTGAAAAATATTTGCGGCAAACTTTCTTATGTTTGCTAGAAACAATAATATTTTGTAGTAAACATTTATTATTGATTACAAACCAAAATTTTTTGCTACAAACAATACGTTCAAAATACTGTTTGAACGAAAAAAGAATATTTTTTAATTACCTGATACAAACAATTTAGTGTTCAGTTCAAACATTTCAGGTGTTTGTCTCTAATAAACTGAAGACTCAAAACAAATAGTTTCTTCTAAACAATGAATTCATTCGCTACAAATACTTCGATTCTTGGGGTTAAATTATATGGTAAAGAAGTGTTTATCGTAAACAACAAATGTCTGTAGTAAAAAATTGTCGTTTGAGTAAACTTTTTAACTTCCCGATATGGGAAGTTATTGTTTTTGGGTCGATTTTCGAAATCGGAATTTTTTTGATATCTTTACGTTTCATGACCTCCTGAAGCTGTTTAGACTATTTTTAGCTGGCAGTCTGTATGTGTGTGTGTGTGTATGTATGTGTATATCGCTGTGTGGAGAATTTTTGCCCAACGCTTTCTCAACAACGGATGGGTCGATTTTAACGAAAATGGTCGCAATCGATGTATCTTGTCGTAACATAGAGCCCAGTCCTTTTCTAGCGAAACTAAATCATTTGTTTTTTAGTGGTTTCCAAAAAACTGAAAATCATCTCTTGCAAATATCATGAGATTAATATATAATGCTATCAGGGTCATGAAGCTTCCATATTGTTTGTCATCATGTCAGACATTTATAATGACATTTGTATAAACAATTGCTATCTTAGTTTTTGAGATTTTTAACAAAATGTGAAAAAACTACGTGTTATTTTCTTTATGCAAACGAATGATATCTGGATTAAACTTTTATATGTAAATGAGCTGCAACCGCATCCGGGTTTACTTGAATATCAAAAACCTGAGTTATTTTCTAAATTTGACAAAAAGGTCAGAGGTTCGAGAGTAGATTGCCTGGTCAACTGTTTATTAACTTCCCGATATGAGAAGTTATTGTTTTTGGTTCGATTTTCAAAATCGAAATTTTTATAATATCTTTACGTTGCAAGACCTCCTGAAGCTGTTTAGGCTATTTTTAGCTGGCAGTATGTATGTGTGTGTGGTATGTGCGTGTGTATCATCGTATGTGGACAAACATTTGTCCAACGCTCTCTCAACAACGGGTGATCCGATTTTAACTTCAACGGTCACAATCGATAACTCTTGGCGTAACCTACAGCCCAGTCCTTTTCTAAATGAAATCAGTTCATTTATTTTTTAGGGGTTTCCAAAAAACTGAATATCATCTCTTGCAAGTATTACTAGAATAAATAATGCTATCAAGATCATTTACCTCCCATTTTGTTTGTCATCATGTCAGCCATTTATAATGACATTTGTATAAACAATTGCAATCTTACTTTTTGAGTTTTTTTAAGAAAATTTGAAACATAGGCGTTATTTTCATTACGCAAACGCATGAGAACTTGATGAAACTTTTGAATTAAAATGAGCCGCAAACGCACCCGGTTTTATTTGAATATGGAAAATGTGCTATTTTGAATCATCTATTTTCAAAATTTGGCAAAGGAGTCGGGGAGGATGTCTGTGGTTCGTAGAACAACTGTTTTTTTCAGACTTCTCAGTCTTGACATTTAATTTTGTTGAAACTTGGAGCAAAAGGTTTGTGTAATGTTTATAGTAGTTTTGCAACTTGTTCGAAATTTCTTCTCTCAACCCCCTCTAAGGAACATCTGAAATAATGAGCTAACCGCTATAGTTTTCGTTCAATCTTTACAACATTGCCTATAACCGTGAATTTTTTTAGTTTTTCGCTTCTGTAATGTTCGAAGATAAAGAGTGGGAGAGAAACAAATTTTCACATTTTTATAAATAAGTCAGAAACCGTGTTTTCGAAAAATACAAAAAAATTATTTTGAACTACAAAAAAATCACCTTCCATATGACACCCTACTTTTCCAAGTCAAAAATATTTTTTTCTCAAAATTTCTACTCGCAATCTCCTCCAAAGAACAATTGAAATTATAACGACCAAAAAAACTTTTTCATTTTTTTTGCCAAGTTCCTACAACCGTGAATTTTTTTAAATTTTTTCTTTTGTAATGTTCGAAGATAAGTGGGGGGGACAAAACTAAAATTTCACTTTTTCTAAAATAAGTCCATTACTGTGCTTCCAAAAATTAGACAAAAAACTGTTTTAGACTAGAAAAAAAATAACCTTTCATATGATACTTGACATGACCAAAAATATTTTGTTTTCGTAATTTTTACTCTCAACCACCTCCAATGAACTTTTGAAATTATAACAACCAAAACAAAAGAACGGATTTTTGTACGCTAAATCCCTACAACCTTGAATTTTTTCAATTTTTTGCTTTTTTAATGTTCGAACTTAAGGTGGGGGGCAAAAAAATAAACACACTTTTTTGGAAATAACTTAAAAACTAAGCAGTCGATAATTCATTGAAATGTCTTTTTGAAATATTTGGATTTTTTTTGATTTTTTTAAACCAAACTCGATTCCTTAAACCAAATTTTGTTTTACTATCTCCTTATCAATGTCCATAAAATATTGATAAAAAATAATATTCATAATTTTCTTGTTGTCAGTAGGCGTGGACAAATACATTGTATAACTGCAAAAAATTTCAAGTTGATAGCACTTATAGTTTTTGAGAAAATCGATTATGTAGAAATTCGGACGGACACCGAAGTCTCACCAATAGGGTACCGTTTTCACTTTTTCAAAGTACGGAACCCTAAAAATGGTTATATTGTTTGAGAAAAATTGTAGCAACGAAAGAAAAAAATTTTAGCAACGTTGACAAAGTAGACTTTAAGTAGACTCCACCGCTAGTTTTTTTTTAAATATATGGTACAATGAAAATATTCTTTCCAGTGTAACCAAAGATGAAAAAATGACGATTAATTGCAAGTCTTAGAAAGAGAATTTTCAATATTATTAAAGTTTTAAGAAAATATCTTTATGGCGTGGCCGCTATGGTCACACCCTACCCTACTAGTTAGTTTATGAAATTGTATTTATTTCTTTGTCATTTGTATTGAAAATGATGAAGTAAAGAAGTTTGGTTTTAAAATTTAATATGTTATAATAAAATTTAAATTAATTGTTATTTCAAAAAATGTTTTGGTGAAAATTGAAAAAATGTATAAAGCCGCAATTAGACTATTGCAGAACTCTGCAATATTTCTGCAATAGTCGTGCAATGGTAGTGTGTAAAATATTCATTGCAGAAAAGTTTGGCAATTAACTCATTGCAAAACATTGCAATGAGTCATTGCAATGTTTTAAAATGAGTTCATTGCCAAACTTTTCTGCAATGAATATTTTACACACTACCATTGCAGAAATATTGCAGAGTTCTGCAATAGTCTGATTGCGGCTTAAGGAAAAAGTGTTTCCAAAACTATTTAATAATTTAAACCTATTTAACTTATTAAAATAATTATTTCTGTAAACATTTTACGAGTTGCTGATATAGTAAAATAAAAGTGTATAAAATTAGGTGAGTTCATATTTTTATAAAAAATTTTATTGTGTTTATGTGTGAATTTATTATCAATATATTTTATTAATTAAATGTAGGCTATACAACCACATATTTTGCCAAAGTTAGATGAATGGATAGTATTTTATATAAAATCTACATGTTTACTATAAACGCATGAAGAAGGAATATTTTGACGCATTTCCTCTAATTTGGAGCATTGCCAGCAATTTAAATGGATTGAGCTACACAATATAAAATAAAAACATGGAGTGCTCGTAACTCATCAGTAAAAAGATATGCCAGTATTGAAAATTAAAAAAGAATGAATTGAATTTTTATGCTGCCAATCTTAAGAGACAATTAATCCACACTTGCAAGTATTTTGAACTATACATACTTTTTATTTTCTATCTATTCCATTTGAGAAATTGGAAAATTAAAAACTCATAATTGATTATATAAAAAATTATTAAAATATTAAAATAATTAAAAGCATTATAAATAGTAATAATGTAATAATAAACAAAAACCCGTTATAATAAAAATATAAAATGTTTTAAAAAATTTGAGTTGTTTTTTCATTTACACCCTATAAATTCAGCTGATTCAAAAATATTGAAGTCACTTGAGATAAACACTTATCACATGGTATCGTTCGTAGTATATACAAATAGTATTTTTCGCAAACACTTTTTATGTTATAAATGTTTGCCACAAAAACTTTATATCACTGATGACAAACATTTCTTGTGTATAGAAAACAACAATTTTGTTTGTTCTAAGCAATTTTTGTTTGCTCCAAAATATATGAACATTTGCAGCAAAAAGAAATAATATTTTCCCTAAACAATAATATTATTTGGCATAAACAATACTCCCAAACACTTTTCTTGTTTCCTGCAAAAAGTGTTTGAGGCAAACATATCGTTTTTTGAGTGTATATATATATATATATATATATATATATATATATATATATATATATATATATATATATATATATATATATATATTTATATATATATATATATATATATATATATATATATATATATATATATATATATATATATATATATATATATATATATATATATATATATATATATATATCAGCTTGCTAGGCCATCTTCTAGAGTAATCCAGATTACTCCAGAAGATGGCCTAACAAGCTGAAATATATATAGAGTAACAGTAAAATTATAAAAAAATTTTGTTTTCTTTAATTTTTCAATTAAACTTATTAAATAAGTTATTTGCGTAAAGTAACAAGAGATTGACATTATCTTATTTGAAAACTTACGCCAAGTGCCAACGGCTAACAGTGTATAATTTAAAATGTATAATTTAAAATTTGGGAGCTTCATTGGATAAATTTATTGAATATCAAAATTCATTCCAGCAATTCTCATCGCCTCTACCAGTATCTGGATTATCTCTTACTTGTTCTGAAATTTTTGTTTTATCAAAATCGTTTGTTGTGTTTTGTGATCATTGCGGTTGGTTTATTTTATTTTTGTTTTAATTTTAAAAATATGGCTTCCCCAAACAATTCTCCCTCGCGTCCTGCTTAACCTGTGAATGCCTTGGGTGGTAATGAAGCACCCATGTTAATGACTCATCAGCAGTTAGCTGATGTTATCCAAGGAAACTTGCAGTAGTTTGCCCATCAACAGTTCATGGCACAGCGGCAGCTGCCACCACCTTGCTCACAACCTCCAACAACTGAACCAGATGTAGCGACAGTGAGCAATATTAATTTTGTTAAATTTAAATCTCCGCAAAATTTGTTTGACCATAACGCAATTGTTTAGTGCAGGATGTTGGAACTAAAATTTTTTAGTTCGAATGTTAGGTCGGAAATGACCAAATATTCACATGTATTAAGTGCAATTGATTCACGATTGCACAACAAAGTGGCACCGCTGTTCTTTAAAGAGATAGGTGATACTCCTCATACTACCTTTAAGACGGAGGTAATTAAAATTTTGGGCGACAGCGATAAGGCAAAAATTAATAACATTTTGCATAAATTAGTATTAGGTGATGAAAAACCTACACAGTTGCTAGTTGAATTCCGAATTAACGGTGCTGATATGAACGATGGCATTATCAAACAACTTTGGATGGCACGTCTTCCTGAAAGCATCCAATTTGTTTTATCGACTTTCGAAAACGATTTGCCATTAACGTTGTTGACAGAACGTGCCGACAATCGTATGGAAACATTGTCACAGAGACAAATTTTTGCAATGCACTACTTCTACTTCTGCACAATCAACTAACTCAAACCGGTTTCATCAAAGTGCTTCTCAACATATAAAAAATCGAAACATTAATGAAATTCTTAATAATTTTAAAACGCAAATGCTGAGTGAAATTCACTCGGTAGTAAATGCTGGTCATAGGTCGCGCTCTAAATCTCGTGATAACCGTCGGAGTACTCTAGATCAAAGTCTATTAAAAATTAAATCGGACATTTATTTTTACCACTCCATATTTAAAGACAAAGCACAACACTGCGTCACTGGATGTATTTTAAAAAGGTTTAATATTTCCTCAACATTTTTAAAATCACATCCATGCACATGGAGTAACTTAAGTGAATACAAAGAAGCGCATAAAATTGTAAGTTGTTTAAAGGTAGTTAACGATCCAGCAGAACGATGCATAAAATTAAAGGAAGAGTTCAACGATAAAATAACTAAAGATGAAGATCAAAAACAATTTTTGTTAAAGGTAAACAAGAAGCTATAATTTAAGATAATTTAAGCATATATAGAATGAGAATTAATTTTATTTCATGCATTTTCAGACCGTTCAAGACTACCGTAAGAAATATCCGAAATCTGCTACATTGCAGGATTGCAGGAATTTTGTTAACATTATAAAATAGGTTCCTGTTTTTAAACATTAAATGATACTTTAGAAACTATTATACGGTTTTGTTTTTAATACAGACACGACTATGTGAAAATTACAAAAAAATTTGTATGTAAGCGTACTTAAGAATCAAAGTCGCCACGTGTTAAAATTAGAATAGAGTGGTGAAACTTTGTCAGTATCCTTAAATTACCCATAGGAACAAAATTCCGGCCGGCGCCAGGCCAAAATACAAAAAAAAAATCATCCATACAAATAAGTGCCACCCTAATATATATATATATATACATATATATATATATATATATATATATATATATATATATATATATTATATATATATATATATATATATATATATATATATATATATATATATATATATATATATATATATAATATATATATATATATATATATATCTTATATATATAAAAATCACATGTCACGATATTTGTCCGCGATAAACTTCGCAACAACGTAAACAATCTTAATAAAATTGTGTTCAGTGTGTGTATAATGGTCTAACTTGAGAGATAGGATAGTTTTTATTTTGATTGAACGCCTAAATATTTTTTAATTACGAATTAAATGTTAAATATGGATAGTTCATAAGCAAACTTTCAGATGGCGGCGTAAATTAATTAATTTACTGTCAAACCTGCTTTATCGACTTTTTAATCATCCATGTAGGGCCCATATAGACTATCATATGTTATTGAGCGATTATTTTGTTCCGGTATTTGCTGCAATGGCACTACAAAAGGGGGAAAAGAAACGAAATTCAATAAAATTTATATGGGATTTCATACAAAACACAACTTGAATAATTTTAAAAATTATCTATGAAATTTCTCATTTTGCTACAATTAAATAATTTAAATTTCTTTTGGCGCTGCAAAAGGGGGAAAAAAGAATAAATTCAATAAAATTTATATGGGATTTCATTCAAAACACAACTTGAATAATTTTAAAAATTATCTATGAAATTTCTCATTATACTACAATTAAATAATTTAAGTTTCTTTATGAACTATTACTGACAATTACTGACAATATTGAGCATAATATATAAAATACTTTATTTTCTTCTGTCCGTAAAAGAAATATGAAAATAGGTTAAATTTTTCATACAAGTTTGTATGGAAAATTTTGGCAATTTTCATGTTTGAGCGACTTAAGAATAATCTTATATATATAAAAATCACGTGTCACGATGTTTGTCCGCGATGAACTCCGTAACAACGTAACCAATCTTAATGAAATTTTGTACAATATGTGTATGGTCCAGCTTGAGAGATAGGATAGTTATTATCTTGATTAAATGCCTAAATATTTTTTAATTGTATATTAAATGTTAAATATGGATTGTTCATATGCCAACTTTCAGATGGCAGCGTAAATCAATTTATTCAATTGATAGTAAACTTCAGGCGTGCTATACACCTGAGCTAAACTATGCGAAATATGCGAAATATGTTTTTAAAAAAGTAATGTTTTAATGCGAATAAAGCTTTTTCAAAAAAATGTAATGTTTCCGTTTTTCTTTTCTTTTTTAAATATTTTGTTTCGGTAATGTTTTTTTCTATAATTACGTTATATACATTATTTTTTAAAAACATAGTTCGCTTTTTTTTATAGTTTAGCTCAGGTGTATAGCGCGCCTTAACTTCGTATAAGGCCATTATTAGACTATCAAATTTGTTTTAGTAAAAAAGTTTTGTTTTATATTTGATAATAAACGAAAAGCATATTATGCTATGTCAAATACGTTACCAAAGATTATTAACAATTTTGTGGAGGTTATATATTAATTATAGTAGTGCTATAAAGTATCGAAATCTGTAAAAAATTAGTGTATTGGTTTTTATAAAGTTTGAATAAAAATAAGAGTAAAAATAAAGAAAACAATAATTTAAATTTATTTTTTTATTTTTTTAAATTTTTCATTGGTGTTCAATGTTAATTTACAAAAATCATTATCAAATTGAAAAATACTCTTATACGTATTGCTAATTAAAATAGAACGATTAGAGGTAAAAAAATTGTCATCAAAACTGGATGAAAAACTAGCAAAGTTTATTTTACAACCATTATGCTTGATTTATAGTCGGTAACTTTAACTTAACGTAAAGTACAAATGTATGAAAATGCACTAGAACATTTATAGTCGGTACGTAAACTTAACGTTAACTTAACGTAAAGTTCATTTCATTCTATCTTAAGGATTTTTTGACGTTTAGTATAAAAACTGAAGAAAACTAATATTTAATTGCAAGTGTCCATAAAAATAAAATTTTATTTATTAAAAAATGCAAAAGATATAAAAAGAGCGACTTTAATTAAAGCCAAATATTAGCATGAAATTAATATGAAAATAAATTTTTTTATTTTTAAATTTTGTATCAAATGTTTATTTCGAAATTTATTATTTTAAATTTTGATTGTGAAATCAGTTTGTTACTTTTAAAGCATTGATTGATTTATAAAATTGATTACAAAACCAAAATTAATATCAAA
This sequence comes from Diogma glabrata, assembly GCA_963693315.1. Classification (NCBI taxonomy): domain Eukaryota; kingdom Metazoa; phylum Arthropoda; class Insecta; order Diptera; family Cylindrotomidae; genus Diogma; species Diogma glabrata. The sequence continues at coordinate 22,158 of CAVNZG010001541.1, forward strand.
TCAAACGTCAAAGAATACCTAATTTCTTACCAACCTTAAATCAAAATTTTGTATAGAGTCTTAAGTTACGGTTAAGTTAAAGTTAACGTCAACTCTCCAATTTCATGTCAAATTTTTTTTATTGACCAATATATAGATAGTGTGATATACGCCTCATAAATTTGGGTTAGCCAATAGATGGTGCCGTATTTGTATTTAAAAAATTGGTTTTAATGTTAAAGTTTTCCAAATACACAACGCTTGCTTTTTCCAATTGTCGTGTATTATTTTTTCATTGGTGATTGATTGGTGATAATTATTTTAATTGTTTTTTTTTAAATATCGGTTTATGCGCGTAGCTTGCTTTGATCAATGTTTTTTTTCGTTGAATATAATTTTATGAAATAGAAAAATGAATGTATAATATTTTATTAAAATAATATGTCAAATATTTTGAAATAGCACATTTTTTTGGAAATTTTAGGTGAAAACGATGATGAACAATGTCGTTGAAGCTACAATTTTGAATGGAAAATTCAAAGTGGAAGATGTACTGTTGCTACGTATTTCAATGATCGCAACAGATATGGCATTTGAATTCAAACGTTTAGTTTCCAATGCGACTCGCTTTTGCAATGACCATCAACAACTCAAGACGAGTTTTCTTGAATTTTCTTTCTTATGAGATACCGACAATATGCGACGGGTTATAATGTTAAATAAACAAAAGGTTTACACTATTTGGTGTAAAATAAATAGTTTTTAGAGATTTTTAGAGTGATTAAGCTAAAGTAATTATTTTAATTCACATGAGTTTTGCAATTTTAAAGCATTTTTTATTTTCGTTCAGAAAAACTTCTTTAAAACAGTTTTTGTGTGTTTCGTGTCGGGAACAAATACAATTTACAATTGCATAATCACAGATGAAGAATTCAATTTAAATAAATATGCGATAATGAAGTTTCAATTTAGAAATTATCTGAACATGAAAATTGAAATATGTTTCGTTGTTGTTTCATCCACTGTGGCTGAGTCTGTAAGATAGCTTTGAACTATGATGTCTCTGATGAGCGTGAGTTCAATCCCGACAATAATTACTTATTATCGGGAATAATACTTTTAATAATTACTTTGAGCAATAATTACTCACAAATTCGCTTAAAAATTAATATTCCATTAATGTTGTCCATATATGGAACATATATGCCAATATATTGACCGTGTGTAAGATATTAGTTTCGCATTGATTTGCAACATTCAATAATAATGACTTTAAAATGACTTAAAATGTTGACTAAATAGAAATATTTCTCATCCTATGAATTCAAATCCTATGAATTCATATACAAAAACTTCCAAATAATTTTGATTTTTTTTGCATCACTTCTTTTATTCCTTTTTTGCATCACTTCTTCTATACCTTCATCGAATGTATTGTCGCTATTCTTACTGCACTTGCTGACCATAAAATCATATACCGATCAAAATGTTTTGCAACGTTTTTAGTAACCTACCGGTAAAGAAAGCGTATATTAAACCGCATGAGCACTGTGAAAATTTGTGAATCGATTTTTGTTCCGTATAATGTTCTAAATAGATTACACACCTGAAAACTTCTATAATCGCGTATTTTTTATATATTCTTTGTTTTATATATAATACTATTTTTTTTATATTTTACTGATCAACTAGAGTGCTGATCCTTTTACATTCATATTAAAAAAAAAATAGAAAACCATTTCTCATTACTACTCTTTGAAATTATTGCTACGTCAACAAAATGTATACACACAAACTTTATTTATAGGCGTAGCAAAGCACGCCGGGTCCCGCTAGTATATATATATATATATATATATATATATATATATATATATATATATATATATATATATATATATATATATATATATATATATATATATATATATATATATATATATATATATATATATATATATATATATATATATATATATATATATATATATATATATATATATATATATATATTAGGGTGGGGCGATTTGTATGGAAGGGAAAAAATCTTCATGGGCCCCTCGCGATTCTGATTCCTGGTGTTGTTCTGAGCAAAAAAGTCCACTAGACCATATGTCTACGGTGAAAATCGAGCTTGCGAATTTTTGTTTGAAGTTTTTTGTCGCAATTTATGTTGTGTGAAAACTTGCAAATTTTCTTAGGCTCATATCTCGTAAAATATTTAGAACTTTTGTATAAATAAAATAAGTTAATTGTAGCTCTTGACCTCAGCTACAAATTTTCTGAATTAACAAACCGAAAAAAATCACATCTTTATGACCAAAAACACGAAAATGCCAAAAAGTTGCCATTTTTTACACTGTTTTTTATCGTTTTGAGGCCATAGCAGCCAAACCGCAGAAAATTAAAACTAATAATCTGCCGAAAAATTGTAGCCAATTAAATATTTAACAATTTTCTATGATATACTAACCACATCTGAACATTTCTTCATGCAGTTTTTGTCCTGCAAAAGTGAAAATTTATCACGAAAATACTGAAAAATTACCATTTTTAGTTGTTTATAATTTAAACTCTTCAAAAACGTTCTGTTTGTTATTTTACTTCGGTCTGAAAGACCTAAGTATTACATTCATGAGCTAAAAGTGAAATTCTTACCACCACTTTTTTTTGGCATTTCTCGACGTTTTAGGACCTACTGATTCTAAAAAAGCAACAAAAAAAAATGTATGTCTGTCTGCCGGCCGGCCGTCACAACCTACGAAATCTAGAAAACCGCTGAACAGATTTCAAAATTTTTTTTCTAAAAATAGGTTTACTCAATGGGAAGAGCCGAAAGGACGCTGTGTTCGATAACTGTACCGGAAGTGTGTCAAAAAAATCGTCAAGTGTGTCAAAACAAGGAAATTTGCATATTTTTTGCTTAAAAAACGTTCATTTTAAGTGATTGGATTGGTATGTGAGACCAAAATCTAGATTATTGCATTATAAGTTTGTCAAAAAAATGTTGTCAAGTGTGTCAAAAGAAAGATTTTTATTTATTTTTTTACCCAATTTTTTGGAAAAAATAAAATAATTTATTTGTTTGAAATGAAATTTTATTATTATTATTGAGAATTATGGCATTATAAGTTTGTCAAAAATATGTTGTCAAGTGTGTCAAAAGAAAGATTTTTATTTATTTTTTTACCCAATTTTTTGGAACAAAATAAAATTAATAATTTGTATGACATGAAATTTATTATTATTATAGAGAATTATGGCATTATAAGTTTGTCAAAAAAATGTTGTCAGTGTGTCAAAAGAAACATTTTCATTTAATTTTTTAGCCAATTTTTTGGAAAAAAAATGTAGCTGTTTTTATGACGTAAATGTAATTGAAAATGAAATTGGACATGGAAATTTTTTAATTTGTTATAATTTTTGAATTTTTTTTTGGAATTTTGAAAAAAGTTTGTATTTTTGAATTTGTAATAATTTTTGCAAAATTTTTTAGCATTTGGCAAAAGTTTTAATTTTTGATTTTGTTATAATTTTTGCAATATTTTTTGAATTTTGAAAAAAAAAATAGAATTTTTGAATTTGTGAATTTTATATATATATTTTTAGAATTTTGAAAAAAGTTTCAATTTTTGATTTTGTAAGAATTTTTGGAATATTTTTTGAATTTTGAAAAAAAAATGGAATTTTTGAATATATTTTCAGAATATTGAAAAAAGTCAATTTTTGATTTTGTACGAATTTTTGGAATACTCTTAGAATTTTAAATTTTTGATTTTATTATAATTTTTGGAATTTTGAAAAAAGTTACAAATTTTTTGATATTGTTTTAATTTTTGCAATATTTTTAGAATTTTGGAAAAAGCTTGAATTTTTGAATTTGCAAGAAGATATTATTAGAATTTATAGAAAAAGTTTAAATATTTGATTTTATTACAATTTTTGAAATAATTTTGGGATTTTGAAAAAAGTTTGTGTTATTGATTTTGTTATAATTTTTGCAATATTATTTGAATTTTTGAAAAAGTTTTAATCTTTGATTTTGTAATATTTTTTGGAATATTTTTAGAATTTTGAAAAAAGTTTGATTTTATTTAATTTTTACAATATTTTTGGAATTCTGAAAATATGAATTTGTGATTTTGTAATATTTTCTCGAAACACTAATTATAAAATTTATTTTATTTATTATAAAAGTAAAAAAAAGTGCAAAAACAATATATTTTAATCAAATTCTATGTTAGTTGACGGTTATGCAGTTGATGTTCGCTCCAGGGACTTCCATTGAAGTTGACGGTTATGATGTTCGCTTTAGGGACCCCTAATATGAGAGTCTGAAAACATAGCCTCAAATACAGTTTTTACCCAGAAATGGTGTCAAAAAATTTAACAAATGTCTGTTTTAGGATTTATTCAGAATCTAGATTTTTTGGCATTTTCGTGTTTTTGGTCATGAAGATGTGATTTGTTCGGTTTGTTTATTTAGTAAATTTGTATCTGAGGTCAAGAACTACAATTTACTTATTTTATTTATACAAAAATTCCAAATGGTTTACGAGATATGAGCCTAAGAAAATTTGCAAGTTTTCACACAACATAAATTGCGACAAAAAAACTTCAAACAAAAATTCGCAAGCTCGATTTTCACCGTAGACATATGGTCTAGTGGACTTTTTGTTCAGAACAATTCCAGGAATCAGAATCGCGAGGGGCCCATGAAGTATTTTAAATCGCCCCACTCTAATATATATATATATATATATATATATATATATATATATATATATATATATATATATATATATATATATATATATATATATATATATATATATATATATATATATATATATATATATATATATATATATATATATATATATATATATATATATATATATATATATATATATATATATAATATATATATATATATATATATATATATATATATATATATATATATATATATATATATATATATATATATATATATATATATATATCAGTGGCGGATTATCATATAAGTTTTAAGGCAACCGCACCAGGGCCCCGTGATTCAGGGGCCCCAAGCATAAGCAAAAAAGAAACTAAAACCAGACAAGTTTGAAATATTTTAATTTTCAGGCATTAAAATTACATTTTTTCTGTATTTAAGTGTCTATAATTTCATCAAATTTAATTTCGTCCAAAATTTCATTTTCAATAGAAAGAATGGATAAATCGTTCAAACGATCATTACTCATAGTATAACGCAAATAACTTTTGATTAACTTCAGTTTTGAAAATGATCGTTCGGCTATAACATTATCGACAAACATGCATAAAAACATTCGTAATAAAATATCGATATTCGGAAAAGTGGTGGAAAGATTATTATTGAACATTGTTTTGCACATCGATTCATAATTTAAATTATCAAATGTGAAATAATTTTTGGCAAATTGACATTCGTCAATCAATTGATTTGCATTGAGATCTTTTGGGTATTTTGCGGTTATTGTTCTGCAAGAATTAGCAATCTCTTCATCATTCATTAAATTTAGATGTATCAAAAACGAGTACTATCTAGATCTTCATAATCTTTAGCACGCTCTCTCAGATTGAAAAGAAAAGCCTTTATAATTGGCTTGAACAACGATTTTTCAAGGTGGTCTTTTTGTTCCTCTTTACAAAGTGTTTGTGACGTTGAGCAAGTTTGAATATTATTTTCGGTTTGAATATTAGATGAAACAGAATTTAAAAGCTGACAGGCATCATCAAAAATTTTGTTGTAATCTTTATTTTCCAAATCTGTAACTATTAAATCAAACAGTTTTTTGTCATCGAGACAGTTAAATTAGATTTTTGTAATGCTAGATTCACAAAATTAAACTTGGTTAGTACACTTTTCCAGAGGACAAGCATCAAAATATTTTTGAATTGACATAGTTTTTTTATCAAACCTGTTACCACCGCTTTGTTATCATCACTGAAGCTTTCCTCATGTATGAAAGATTTTAAAACATGCAACACTTTTAAATAACAAGAATGTAAAACGTGAACTGATTCGTATCTAGCTGACCATCTCGTTCCAGTTGCTCTCTTTAACATGTATTCGCTATTTTCAGTTAATTGTTCTTGTAATCGATTCCATCGAAAAGGGGAATATACGAAAAATCCATAAAGTTTTTCAACCATATCAAAAAACTTAGTTGCAGCAGTATTGCCAGAAACACTATTTTTTCCGACTAAATTTAATGAATGAGCAGAGCAAGGGACAAAAATTGCTGTTCCATTTGTTTGACGAACCAATCTTTGTACCCTGACGGAAAATAAAGTATGAAAAACTATGAAAAAAAATGAAAATTTATGAAAAACAAATATGATAAACTATGAAAAATTATAAAAAAATATGAAAAACTATCTAAATTAATGAAAAACATATCTAAATTTGGACATTTTCATAAATTTTCATAGTTTTTCTACAAACAATTATGAATTTCTATGAACTTTTATGACAATGATTAATGAAAATTTAAATATAGGTATGCGAAACTATGATGGTTGACGGTTCGCAATTCGAAGGTGTCATTTTTGGGTGTCATTTTTTCATACGAATAAAAAATTCAAAAAAAACGTGTTCTAGACCGAGTTGTGAAAACTTGACCAGTTTTGATTTTTCTGAAACTTTTTATATTAAAAGTATGGACAAAATAAAAAATACAACTTATTTTACAACTTATTTTACAAGTGCATAGTTTGATCATATGGGGCACCCCGATATGTATGAAAAATTAAAATTCTGCTAATCCGATGTAACTTTGAAATTAAACTGCTCAAGAACGGCTATACCGATTTCATCAAACTTTTTTTTGTTTGATAGATGATTAGTTGGTCGTTTGAAAAAAAATTAATTAATTATTTTTGTAATTAATTTTTAAAAAAAAATATTAAAAATACTTTTATAAAGATAGCGCTAGGGTCGAAGATCAATTGGAATTTAATTAATTTTTTTCCTGAAAATAGTTCTATTCTTACTTTACAGTATATCAGATTTACAAGAAGGCGTTAATTTTTGTTCTTGAGATATTTAATTTTAAATATTCTTAGTACGACTAAAATTCTAATTTTTCATCTTCTTATGTGCCCCTAAGCTGAAACTGTACAGTTTAAAAAAATTGTAAAATAAGTTGTATTTTTTATTTTGTCCGTATACTACTTACATGTCAAGTTTCAAAAAAATCAAAAATGGTAAAGTTCAAATCTCGACTTTTTCACCTGCGTAGATCACGTGTTTCATCAATTATGCATCAATAAACGATCAATAAACTGAATAATTTTACATTCATATCAAAGTGTCCCTACTTAACATCTTTGAATTGAGTATCAGCAAAAACCATAGCATTACCTACTAAGATTTTAAATTTCACCATAAACATAAGGGCGAGCGAAATAGGTAATTATGTATAGGACTTTTTTGCTTCAGAGTGAAATCAAAGAAGCACTCGAAAGCAAAAAGAAACTTTGTGTCCGAATTACGTACAAAGTTTGTTGTACGAGTAAGATTCTATAAGATTTATGCTAAAATAATATATAATACCAAACACAAATTTTGGCATATTGAATCATAATGTAAAAACATAAATTTTTAGAAAAGTTCACAATTGCTCCTATTTAATCCTGGTTTCAACAAGGTTGTTTTTATAGATAAATGGAAAGATAAGATCCTTTGCATCATTTTGCATTTGTGAACAAATTGTGCGCATATGCGGTGGCAAAAGTTATATGGTGTCAAACATTCAACTTCACATTGGCCCCCTTTGAGATTTAAAATAAATTTAGATTTTTACTAAATTCTCAAATTATGAGGCTCCGCTAATCTGCTTCAAAACTGAGTGATTAACTATCGGATTAAGGTGTAACTGACATTAAATGGTTATTATATGCTTTTGTTAAAACGCAACGTTACCTTTTCGGAATATTCAGAAATTTTGTTTGACTTTTGTAACTTTCGCCCTTTTGAGTTTCCGCCAAATTTAGTTTTCATATTTATCATGCAGAGAACCTAATCTATCTATTTACAAAATCGCTATTTTGAATACCGAAATAAAATAGGATTCGAAAAAATTTTACGTGCTCAATAATCAGATCTTTTCTTAGTTTTTCATAGTTCATAAACATAATTTTTCAGATAAATTCATAATTGTTTACCTAATTTTCATAGAAAATAAGAGATTTAAAAAAAAATTAACATGTTCATAGTCATAGTTTTATCATAGTTTTTCATTTTTCAGAGACATACTTTTGCAGAGAAATTCATACTTTTTCCTAAAATATTATATTGGTTACTATTATTTTCTATGAAAAATTATTATTGTCTATGACTTTTCGTTTCATAGCTTTTTATTGAATTTCTTTGAATTTTGCATAGTTGTTCATAGATTTTTTCCGTCAGGGTAGGCCACCATAAATACTTGCCATATTGTAAGCGTTGTCATATGACTGTCCTCTACAATTATCAATGTTTATTTCGTTTTCAATGTGGAATTTCATAATGATGTCCAAAAGATAATTCGATGTATGACCTTCGATTTCAATAAATGAAATAAATCGTTCACAAATGGTACTACTTTTAACATATCGAACACAAAAAGACAACTGGTCTGTATGGCTCACATCCTGAGTGGAATCGACACTAAACGAATAATATCGAGACTCTATAATTTCCGAAACAATGTGATTTTTAACATGTTTTGCCATGATAGAGATGAATTCTTCACAAATTGTGCTTGAAAGATACGATGCTTTTCCTAAAAATATTCCGAATAATAAAAAAAAATCATTTGTTAATGTTACATGAAAAGAGTGTACCTTTTCCTTAATTGCCAAAACGAGAAATATGTTCTCGTAAAAGGAGATCAAATGTAGCCAATAATTCAAGAGATCCAAGAATGTTCCCATTGTGTTTTGATCCTAAAATTTCATCGTGACCACGAAAAGCAAGTCCTCGTGATGCAATTTTAGTTGTATTATTAAAAGATTTCTCGAAAGTAAGTTCATTTTTGATACGCATTTTATATGTAAAATTATTGGTCATGTGATACTTAGACTCTTCATGCTTCGAAATGCCTTGTGATGAATTATTCCAATTATTGAATCCTTTAAATGAAAATGCTTGCGATTTTCCATTCAAATCACCAAATAAACGGCATACAAAACAAAAAACTGCTTCGGCTGACGGTGAATAGATTAGCCAATCTCAATCTCTCTAATTTTTGTTGCATTTGTGAGTTTTCTATTAGTGAATTTTCGACCTTATTTTCCAGCATTTTTCATTGAATCTATGTTTTGACACGCAAAAGCACCTAAGAAACTAACGGTATAATAGTACTTTATTGTTGAGATGTTTAATGAACTAGTTTATTTTCGGTCAAAAGTTTACAATGCGAGCGAGCAATGAGCATTGCAAATTTGTGAGAAAATAAAATTCATTAAACACGAAAGCAATACGACGTTTTACTCTTCCGACAGAGAAGCATGTTTTAATTTAAAAATAAAATTCATTAATAAAATAAATAAAACGAATAAAGAGGACACCTTTATAGTAAATAAGGACGAAGGACCTTCTTGCTCCAAAAGAGGACAGTCCTACCGAAAATAGGACACAAAATGGGCTGATCACTATACAAAACTAATCGATCAAATTAAGCATGAAGTGAATCTCGACCATAACATTGAGTTAATTGAGAATACAACAGGTGAGAAACTTGTACTTGTTGACAGCCTATGTTATGAAACATATACAGCTAAAAAAATCATGTAAAACCCCGCCTTTATTGAAATGCAACTAATCGTCCAAATTTCAAAGGAATCGATCCAGTACTTAAGGAGATTACCTATTTTGAACAAACGAACATCTACATTTTTATTTATATAGAAGAAGATAGAAGATAGAAGAAGATAGATAGAAGAGTATTTATTGAAAATTTATTGAAATTCTATTAAAAGTTTATTGTAACACTAATCTTTATAAAATTGTTTGTGTGTTTTTTTACTGAAAATAATAATTAAAAGTATTCTTTTTACTAATTGAAATGAAATAAATCTGACTAAAGTCTAATTTAAATATTTTGTTTATATTTATTTCAATAACTTTTCTAAAAATAGTACATTATTTAATTAGGAGCTAAAGTGATACTTTTTGTGTTGACGTCTATAGTTTGACGGCCGACCGCAGGGAGCATGACAATTATAGACGAAACACAAAAAGTCACTTTTACTCCGAATTAAATACACTATTTTTCGGCAAACGTTTAAATTTTTTATAAATATGAAATTAATACATCAAACTTTTTATAAATATGAATTTGTATCGTCATAATTACTTCCAAAAAAGAGAAAAAAACATTTAAATTTGTATGAATAAAATTTTTTATCAAAGCAGCCTTTTCAAAATTTCATAATATGAGAATCAACTTATTTTTTATTGTCATGGTTATACAATATGTTTGAAAAAATAACAAACTAACAGATAACAAATGATACTTTACAGCCTCCGTAATATAAAATAAAAATGGCGTTACTTTTGCTGTCAGGCTAAAAAGTAAGACTTTAGCTAACTCCCTAGCGGCAGTCAAGTTAAACTTTACAGCCGTTTGCCGAAAAAAGTATTTTAGTTATTCTATTTTCTAGAGTATCGGTATTACACCGGTAACGTGAGAAACTTTGTCAGTATTGGCAAAACGGAAATTTTGGAAGCGCTACTCTCGATGTAAATATGTTATTGATTACTTTCATTTTGAAAAGTTATCGTTCAGCTGGGAACGGTAACGGTAACAGTATTGACATCGAGCCTAATTTCATAGAAATAAAAAAAAATAATCAACAATTTTTACAAACAATCTTTACAACAATCCTTACAACAATCGAATCAACGCTTGAAAACCGCCACTAATTCCGGCCATATTGTTTGCGTTGTCATATGACTGTCTCTGCAATTTTGTATGTCAATTTTGTTTCCTTCGGGGAATTTTTAAACGATGCCAAAAATATACTCTTATGTTTGACCCTCAATTGGAATTTATTTTTATTTTATTTTATTTCAATCACAATTGACTAACCTACAGACAAATGTCCAATTACAGGTTAGTATAATTACATTACAATCATATTAAAAGTATAAAAACAAAGTATATTTATAAATCATTAAATATAAAAATTAAATGGCAGTTAGTTAGGAAGACCTAGCCTAATATATTAAATAATTAAATGTTAACAATAATTAAACAATGAACAATTTCTTTTTGATCCGAATAGGAAAAAAAAGCAAAAATTTATTCAAAAAATAAAAAGGTATTTTATTAATTACAGTGTAATTTCCAGAATCTTTTTTTTGAATATGGATAGTCGGAACAAGGACAGATCCACGCTATTAAACAAAGCATTGTGTGACAATTGAATCCTAATCAATGGAGAATGCATTCTAAAATTATTTTTAAAAGTTTTAATATAAAACGTATCCGGTCTTCTAATATTATACATGGTTGCATTTCTAAACTGAATAAATTGAAAGAGATCTGTTTCAATCGTACTATTTATTAGTTAAACAGAGCAATTTCATCAGAAATTATTCTTCTTGATTCAAGTGATTTCATTCCATATCTTGATAATCTATTTTGATAAGATTCATACACTCAGAGAATTCTGTTATTAAAAACTATCAAAATAGCCATTAGATTAATAATTTGGTGATTATTATACAGCTAATCACAACTTGTGATTATTTTCACTAATTTCGTAATAACAGGCATTATTAAACTAATAATATTTGTTCGTAATATTTACTAACATTAAACATTTAAATTTTAAATCTAAAAACGATAGCTTTTATATTTATAAAAATTCTTATTGAATTAATAACATAATGGATTAGATTCATATTAGGTATCCATTGGATAAATAACATATATTATTAGAATAATAAAGTTGTTTTTAAAATAATATTAAGTTATCAGATTAATAATACAATAATAGGTTCTTATATTTTACACTTCAATAATGGGACTTATATTTTACACTTTTTAAATAAAAGAGAAAATATATTTTTGAGAATTTAAGAGAAAATATATTAATATTTTTATTTATTTCAATTAGTTTTATTTAAGTTTAAATTATTTACTATTATTTACATACATTTTACATACATTGACATTACATTACATTTATTTATATTACATTTCATAGTTTTAATTTTAAAATAATTTATAATTTTATTTTGTTTTAAAGTTATATTGAATTTACGTAGTTAAACTACTTAGTAATATACATATATTATTGATTTGAGTTTAGCATATCAATCAACAAATTGTACGAATAATGTGCTTTTTCTTTTTCGTCTGTTAATATGGATAAAATTCCAACAATTGGTTGCTGGTTTCGTATATTTTAAGTTAAATAAATAAAAAAATTTCAAGCACACATCAATCGTTTTCCAAGTTGTATAAACTTCATATACTTTATGCTCCAAAGCTTTATTGGTTGGACGGAGTATACTGTGCAGTAAATACATGATTGTTAGCAGAATACCATCTAAATAATATAAAAGAGAAAAATGTTATATTACTACAGAATCAAACATTGAATAGGTTTAATTGTTTTAAATCAAAAAAATTACAAATGAAATGTCCAAAAACAACTTTTTAACCTACAGCCGGGTATTCACATACAACAGAAACAGAAACAGAATTTCATACAAATTTGGCAAAACAATTCTGTTGCTGTAAAATTTGAATGGAATTCTGTTTCTGTTGTATGTGATTTTCAAGTTTTTGGAGCTAAAAAAACAAAATTAAAAAACTTACTTTCTGTCATATTCTCCGTATTGCAAAGCTTTTCAACAAATTCTCTTAACTTTTTATCTTTAACTTGTTTTTCAAAAATGGGCTGAATTTTTTTAATAATTGTTGAAAATTTACAATCAAAACCGCTGGCTTTCGAAAGCATTGCTTGAAAATCAATGTCTATCTGAAAATTTTAAAAGGAATATTATTATAATTAAAATTTTATTGAAATATGCTAATATTGAATTATTAATTACCAGTTTATAACTATAACCAAGCGGTAATTTAAATTGCTTCCATTTGGTTAAAGTTTCTGAAGTTGATTTAATTTGGAATAGTCTCTGAGTCTCAGTTATTTAGTCACACTTTTATTTGTGAAAAAAATTTTTAAGTATATTTATTCAGCGTCTGCATATAAACTGAATATAATTAATTCTATAATATAATTCTTACCAAGATTTTATTAACCGTTATTAAAAATAATTACCAAAGGTTAGATTAATGTATACAAAATTATTAATCTAAAAACCTACGTTTTGAAAGTAAAAACGTCGTTGATTAATCTAATAAAATGGTTATTAAATTTAACTACAAAAATAATAACTTATGTTTTTATTTTAATAGCTCTACGTTAATCACATGATTTTTTATTGGAATATCTGAATTCATTATTTTAATAAGAATTGGTTATTAGTTTAATCAACCGTTGTGATTTTTTTAATAATATTGACCGTTTTTTTATTTTAATAAACATTTTTATGAAAATAATAACAAAAAGTATTAATCGAACGAATGTGGCAATTACTTTAAGAAAAATCGTTATTAGAATGATAAAATAACTTATAACCAATTTTTAAAACGGGCGGTTATTAAATTTACTAACAAAATTCTCTGAGTGTAAGGAGCATTCAGTTTGAAATTTAGATAGCGGGTAAATTTTCTTTGTACTCTTTGTACTGGAATAAAAGAATCGTTCATTGATTTTACCATCTTTTACATACCGAATGCAAAAAGCCAATTAATCCGAATGACTTACATCCAGAGTGGAGTCAGCACTAATCGAATAATAAACTGCGTCAATGACGTCGGCTGCAATACGATTTTTGATTTCTTGGCCCATGGTGGTAATAAATTCGTCACATATTGTGCTTGAGAGGTACGACGTTCTTCATAAAAATATCCCAATAACAATCACTTTTATCATTTCATTAAGTTTGCTTCAGATGTCGCATACCTTTTCCTTTGTTGCCAAATTTATCACTATGCTCTTTTAAGAAAGGATCAAATTTAGCCAAAAGTTCAAGAGCTCCAAGAAAGTTGCCATTGTGATTCGAGACCAGAATTTCATCACTCTCGGAAGTTCGGAATTAAAACTTTTGTTATTTATTTATTTTCTTTATAAATTATATATCTTTATTTAAAATATTCGAATAGATTATTGCTTTTAGATTGCAAAATAGAGAAATCGAAAATTTTATTTGGAATTATTTATTTGAGAATCTGAGAAAACAATGGAACCCATAGTTAAAAACTGCTGCAAGAGTATCGTTTGAACTAGAGAATCAATTTATGATCCACATTGTATATACTCTATTTCAGAGATTTTTTAAGGGTGTAATTGTTATCGTTTTTCGGAGTTCTGATTTCAGACATGCAGTTTTGAATCATCTAAAAATCAGTTCTGTTTTGTAGCCATCAAAAATGAATTTTGAAAATACTTTAATTTACTAGGGTTTTTTTCGAAGCTGATGACCGTTTTATTTAGGAATCAATTTTGGAAAATGAGGATAAAGGGCCCCCAAAAATTTACCCGCACCAGGGCCCCCTGAACTCTTAATCCGCCACTGATATATATATATATATATATATATATATATATATTAGACTGGTCGTTAAAAACTAAATTTTCCGAGACGCCCCCTAGAAAAATTCTTTGTGGTCAAAAAACCACAACGGCATTATTTTTTTTTTTTTTAAATCAAAAGAACACGTGCCGCAAAATCGTTGAAGTTGATTTTTTTGAAAAATTCGTAGATTTTTTCAAATATCTCATAAAATATGCAGATGTCAAAAAAAATCACATAACCATTTTTGTAGGAAATTTAATTCTCTACAAAAAAGGTCCATGTCATTTTTTCCCGAAAACGTATAGTTCTCATGATATTTTGAAAATGAACTTGTAAGTTTTCGTAATTTTTAAAAAACATAAAAAATAAAGATGACGAAAAACTCCTAATTTTCTTCTTATGCTATAGAATGAAATGTATAAAAAAATAATCGTGACAAAAAAAATCAAAATTAGTACTTTTTCGTCGAAATTTTCATCATTTGGTTTTACGAGTTTCGAAGAATTTCAAGTTTTATTTCAAAATATCATCAGATATATAGGTTTTAGGAAAAAAATGACATGGACCTTTTTTGTAGAGAATTAAATTTCCTGCAAAAATGATTATGTGATTTTTTTTGACATCTGCATATTTTATGAGATATTAACAATTTTATCAAAAAATAAACTTCGATGATTTTGCGGCACGTGTTCTTTTCACTTAAAAAAAAAAAAATAAAGCGGTTATGGTTTTTTGACCACAAAGAATTTTTCTGGGGGGCGTCTCGGAAAATTTAGTTTTTAACGACCAGTCTAATATATATATATATATATATATATATATATATATATATATATATACATATATATATATATATATATATATATATATATATATATATATATATATATATATATATATATATATATATATATATATATATATATATACAGGGTCATTCCATATGGGATCGAACATGAGTTGCACGACATGTCTCAAAAATTGTTCGAACGATATTTATTCGATTTATAAGTAAAAAAAAAAATTTTTGTAGAGCGAACTTTTTTTTTCCTCTCTCTCACTCTCGAGTTAGACTCTCTCAAAATTTTCGCATTTTCAAGGAGTTTTGGGTATTTGTGTAACGTTTTTCATTATATTTTCGGAACGGTTTGACCGATTTTAATTTTCTCAGCGGTTTCTTAAAGAAAAAAGAATATAGAAAATAATGAGACTATTAAATTTTAATAATTTATAATTTTCAAATTTTGGTGATTTTTTGAAACTATACTTCTTCTTTCCTTGATAACAAAAAAAGTGATTTTTTAAAATTTTTTAAATTAACGTCAAATCACTTGTATAAAATCACACTTTAATCTGTGGAAAATTCAGAGTGGTACTAGAGCAAAAATTTTGAAATACAGCGTTTTGAAATCAACAATTCATATCCTTTCCCACTAAAATTGTCTTTAAACTTTTTGATTTCCATTTTTATCACCAGAAACAATAATTAAAGTATTTAAAAATAAAGAATACACGTTGGTAGTTTTGTGATATAATTACAATATTTTTATTTCAAACTATGTGTTTTAATATGGCTATAATTACATGTTGATTATGGTTTACATATAATGTTGTGGAGTTCTCTATCATTCGGAATTACATGATGTACTTTTTGCGTTCCATAAAAAACATTTATATTATTAAAATGTGAACGCAACCCTTTTCCTTCATTCTTATGTTCTCCAATAGATGCATATTCAAAATATATACCATGGATGTTGTCCTTTGCCCAATTGAATAAATCGCAAGCATTGGCGAAACACGCTCTGTTTAACGTCCTCAAGGATTCCGCTCGTGCTAGTCTTTTAACAGTTCCACCAACTCCACCAGCTGGTCCTTTTCCATGAGCTGTAGCAAAAAGACCCATTCTGCTTTTATATTGAAGTCCATGTTGTGAGCATATGTTAACGAAATTTTTTTTATTTTTGAATTGTGCTGGTGATCCATCAGAAAAGTAAGTAAATTTTGTTGGCGCACGAAAAATCTCATTATTAGCTGTTCAAATTTCATTGGTAAATCAATTGCAACTAAAGAACTAACAGTGATTGCATCTCTATTTATACAAAAATCGAAATTAACATGGGCGCTATTTTTATGATGAATGCTAGATAACGGAATAATTTTAATAACGTTACCACGTGTTGCTTTTGTAAAATGGTTGCTAAGTTAATGACGATAATTAAAAAAGGGATAAATGAACAGGTGTTTTATTGCGGTGTGTTGTGAATATATATGGCTTTATTCCTATAAAGCACACAGGTGAGTCATAATTCTCGAAATTAAATAACAATAAAATAAATAATCCGCTATTCATTTTTCATTAAACAGCAACGCCCATTTTAGAAGACTGAATTTCTTAATTTTATTACTATACTTTTATTATTTTATTACGTTGTCGAATTCATCAAGTTTTAATTTTAGGTAAAATTGAAATAGGCGTAATCGAAGTAAACGGTAAAATATCAATAATATGTACTAATTTAACATATCGCAAAGGTTTTATATTTCAAAATTCCGAAAACAGATAAATTTCAGTATGGAAAGATATACAATTTTGAGATTAAAAGACTGTATTTCAAAATTTTTGCTCTAGTACCACTCTGAATTTTCCACAGATTAAAGTGTGATTTTATACAAGTGATTTGACGTTAATTTAAAAAATTTTAAAAAATCACTTTTTTTGTTATCAAGGAAAGAAGAAGTACAGTTTCAAAAAATCACCAAAATTTGAAAATTATAAATTATTAAAATTTAATAGTCTCATTATTTTCTATATTCTGTTTTCTTTAAGAAACCGTTGAGAAAATTAAAATCGGTCAAACCGTTCCGAAAATATGATGAAAAACGTTACACATATACCCAAAACTCCTTGAAAATGCGAAAACTTTGAGAGAGTCTAACTCGAGAGTGAGAGAGAAGAAAAAAAAAGTTCGCTCTACAAAAATTTTTTTTTTTACCTATAAATCGAATAAATATCGTTCGAACAATTTTTGAGACATCGCCTACCAAAATCCCATATTTATGTTCGATTTCATATGGAATGACCCTATATATATATATATATATATATATATATATATATATATATATATATATATATATATATATATATATATATATATATATATATATATATATATATATATATAATAATATATATATATATATATATATATATATATATATATATATATATATATATATATATATATATATATATATATATATATATATATATATATATGTATATATATATATATATATATATATATATATATATATATATATATATATATATATATATATATATATATTTAAATATATATATATATATATATATATATATATATATATATATATATATATATATATATATATATATATATATATATATATATATATATTATATATATTTATATATATCCGAATCCAAGCGGTCAAGACGGTTTAGTTTAATCTTCTTTTCGGTAGGCTAACAAAGTTTGGTTTTTATAAAACTTCTAGTCTCATCATATTTCGAACACCATTAACTTTAAAAAAAATTATTAATAAAACTCAGCTAATTATTGATTTTGTATTTATTAATTCAATTTATTTAGTTTTTGTAATGAAAATGTGTTTTTCTATAATACTATATAAATAAACTACAAGTTAATTTTACAGTATAATTCTTGTATGCATTTTAATTAAAGTAACAAGTTTTCAATAGTTTTTATTAGGTTTTTAAAATAATTTCTTAGATTTATTGTCAAATTATCAATCATTCATGCCAGCATTCATTTGAGTTAAATATATGTATAT
This sequence comes from Diogma glabrata, assembly GCA_963693315.1. Lineage (NCBI taxonomy): Eukaryota > Metazoa > Arthropoda > Insecta > Diptera > Cylindrotomidae > Diogma > Diogma glabrata. The sequence continues at coordinate 40,645 of CAVNZG010001541.1, forward strand.
TTATTTATAAATCTAGCTTTAGTTTATTTATTGCATAGAAAAATAGAGAGAGAAACAATAAAATCTCATTAAAAGCCAAGAAAACAAATAATATGCAAGCGGATTTATTTACTTCTAGATAATTCTACTAAGGCTTTCTCATATAGATATAGTTCAATGAATGCCTTTCGATTGTCTTTTTCTACACATTTTATGAAATTTTTTTCTCTTACAACATTAATTAAACATATTTGTGAAGTTCGTATAATTAAGTGTAACAAGAGAAGCGTCAGATTTAACTGAATTTTCTAAAATAATGTAAAAAATGTTCTCAGTTTTTTTTTAATTCAGCTCAAATCGAACGCTAATGTTGTTGAGGGGGGGACCGGTATAAAGCTATTGTAAAAACAGTAATTTCTGGAAGACAAATCTTTAAAGCCATTGTATTGAAGCTATCGCCGTGTAGTTCAAAATTTGGAAAGCGTGTTTACGCAACACTCTCATGAAGGAATCCGCATACGCCTTGATGGAGTTTGAAAGCTGATTCAAGCCTATATTTAGAATTAAGCGATTCTATAGAGAGAAAATTTTGAGAAACTTGTGTTTCTATAAGGAATAGAATGTTCGGTTTGTTGTGCTCAAGATGATGTTGCACGTGGTCATGGTTAGCGTTCAATCCGCAGATGTTTTGAACATGTATATTAAATTTTTTTTTTGATTCATATATGTGTTTTCCCTGCAAATACCGTGGACATGCCGCTTTTGGGGGGGTGGGGGGGTCGATTGCGCATATTTGCTTTCCCACTTGCATATCCTTTCTGTTGTACTCCCATCTATGTATCAAAAGTTTTATTTTTTTATGTTTTATTAAAGAATGGATAACTAAGCAAAAAGTCTTATGAAAATATGACATATGCCAATATTTCTTGATAAGATGAAGAAATAATAACAAAATAATAAGTGAAAAACAAATTGTGAGAAATTTGCAGAAAACAGAACAAAACTAATTGTCAATAATCCAGCTGATACAGCACACCCAGACGCACCGCTCACCACCTCAATCGAGGCACAAACCCCACACATAATGTTATGAGGATGTTTTTTATCAGTTACGACTGTGATTTCTACGTTTTCACCCAACATTATTTTTCATTATTACAAAACGTAGATTACGAACGCATTATTTTCGGTGTTTTTTATAATTATAAATATGAGAATCCCACCGGTGAAATGTTGAGTTGTCAATATTATGTCAATGGTGGACATTAAAACTGTAATGAGTGAGGATTAAAAGAATCAACAAAAAAGTAGTTTTCTTGTGGATGAATACAAAAGCCATGTGAGATTAAAAATAGTAAAAAAATCTAGTATTTTATTAATCATAATTATTTTGTTATGTAATTATAATCGTTAGGAATAGAATAGTAAATCTTAATCTCAGAAAATACTAAAATCATTAAAAATAGTAACAAACTGTGATAGTTTAAAGAAGACAAAAAATGCTATGAAATGAGTTAAAGTAAAATCATTAAAGTTAATCGTGTCAGAAAGAGATTATTACGATAACATTAGAAAAATTTATTAATAGTGAATCAATCAATTAGTTTACGTTGTGTAGTATATATATAGCAAAAATTATTTAAATTTAAAAAAAAGGGTTTGAAGTAACCAAAACATAACCTCAACAATTAGTGGTTTCATTTTATTTTGTTAATTTTTTTTGTTTGCGTGGCTAGATGAACACTAATGAGTCACAAAATTAAAATGGCACCCATAATTAGGAAAATATTGTTTAACATTAAGTATCCGGAATGTGAAAACCACCTAAAGCAAGAAAATAAATGCATTTGATGATTTTTGTTACAAAAAAACATTTGTGTTCATTTATTTGATTTTGACAAAAATAAAAGTTTGTAATTAAATTTATAGTCTGCCTACTGCAAAAACATTTGGTGATTTCTGTTACAAAAAAAGAAAGGAATTGTGTTACTACATTTAATATAATAGGATATATTAAGCCTATTTGTTTTGAATAGTTAAGATAATGGTCTTTAATTGTACGTGTGGAAAGTGATAGGATAACCAGCTAAGTTCAAAGGAATGAGGAGTGGGATCCGGGCCAGTTATGGGGTGAGTCACTTCTGCAATTTTCCTTATATTTGTTTTGTTTACATATGGTGTTGTAACCTAGTATGTGTCTTAAATAAATAAAATATAATAATGGAGTGACGTGAAGGTCGCGGCTTCTTCGTTGTTGGGGGTCGCCAAAGTCTCTTTTCCTCGTTTTTGTTTTCTTATGATCTGAAATATTTTCGAAATACGCGCACATTGTTTATTTGTTCTGGACGGGCAGGTTCACTTCCTCAAACCCACATGCTGAAGCTAGTTCAGAGTTAACAACCTCGCTAAGTGCGCGGCCTGCCTCTACTAATTCATTGGTGTTTCCAATGGGCCCAGCTCTCCAATACAATAATTATATATTGGTTTGATTCCTCGGAAGAGCTAATGAGCGGTATTACAACGGAACGCTGCCTAGCTAAGACTGGGAGTGTTGCCTAATTAAAGTTTGTCCGCCAGCACCCTAAGATATAATCTTGGCTAATGATACCTCCTGCTATTGCCAGTGGTATGTGATGTCTCACGCTAACTCATATGTCAGTGGCATGGACTGGAGAACGCGGGGTAGTCAGACCCGTAGATCAACATTGATCTTGATCGATCAAATTCGACCCCTCCTGCGTAAATTATTAGCAAAATCCAAATGTAGGTCTAGTAGATTCTTATATGCGTTTAGAATGGTGGTAATTCTTGAAGTATTGCCATCATCCAATGCGAATACAAGATGCTATTTTATCCACGACTGCAAAATATTTCGAATAATTTCCAGTTTGCCTGCTGAAGTTTTTATCACCATAATGAAATACATCATAGACATCAAAGAAAAACAATAGACATCATATAAAAAACAAAATCAAATCTTTACATTTTTTGGTATAGAAATATCAAAAGGTTAGAATGAGAACAATACATAAAACATAAAATAAAAATTTAACGGAAAATGTTAAATTTTTTATTTTATATTTTATATATGTTTATAGTTCTCGTTTTAACCTTCTGATATTAATAAACTATAGAACTATTTGTTGTAGAATGTAACGATGGTTAGAGAATGTATAACATTACAATGGAAAACTTACACATGGAAAGCATATATTTTATAGCAGTCGTTGATAAACTATTTTCTCTATTATCCATAAGGTAGTATTTAGATTTTTTATCGTTTTCATTGGGTAATAAGTATTTTTAAAAAAAATGTTTTTCACAAAATTTGGATCTCATATAGTTCACGATGAATTCCACACAATTTAACTGAAGACAAAAAAATCGTGTTAAATGGTGCAAAGTAAAAATTAAATGGCTTAATTTAACTAAGGAAGATCAAATTTGATATATAACATCGCAATTGGAGAAACAGATAAAAGCTAGAGTTATTCATATACACTTGAAATAACAACAGTCTATACAGTTTGGATGTTTAAAACTGAGTTAAAATAAGCCAAAATTGTTCGTTCACACAGTGTTATCAATTGTCATAAATTACTTGCACACTGCCATGGTTTAGCACAAATGATAGAGCATCTCACTAGAATACCAGATAATACTCATCATAACACGAATTGATTTTGACACATAATCCCAATTTCTGAATTCACAAAAGAAATGAAACGAAAAGAAATGAAATAGACAAGAAAAAGAAATGAAAAAAAATACCAGCAACAGTAATACACCCAATTCTGTTTTTACACGGTCTTTTTTTAGACGGTTTTGATTTAACGCGGACCAGTAAAATATTTTATTCCGTTTTTACACGATTTAGTTTGATTTAGCACGATTTAAAAGTTAAAGAAACATATCGTCGCTTTAATAATGAAACAACGTATTCGCAAAAGTGTAGTTGCGAGATAATTGGGTTTAAAGATTTTTCGATTTTCTGATTTTCGTAAACTCGGCAGCACTATTGAATGAATAAAGATATTGGAAAAAAAATTTATATTAATTAATCTTGACTAATTTCCCCACAACATATTAAAATTTCACATTGGTACCTGCTGGCTTTTCTACCTAAAAAGAGGTGAAAAGTCAATCAGGTACCTTATACGTTATTTCAAATTTCATATACGTTATTTTATTTTGCATGTACTTCCATTAAGCCTTAAACTAATTATTATTGATCTAACGCATGATATTCTTACAATTTTTTATTTATATGAACCGGCATATCATGTATTCATGAATGATGCTTATACAATATTTTAGATTTACCATTTCGTGTGGCGATCGTAATGTATGTAAAGTATACGACACTGATTTTGCTCAAGTTATTATTCTGTAGGAATTGAAATATCGTACATGCATTTACGCTGTTTCAATATTTAACCAAATTCAAATTTGCATGTACGTTAATTAACAATATATTAATTTTCACCCCCAGTTATAAAATAATTGGAAAATGTTAAAATGCCACTCTATAGACATCCTTATGGGGAATGCAGCGCACCCATTATATAATAACAACGTATATATGGCATAAGTTATTTCATTATTAAGGCGACGATATGTATGTTTGTAGTTTTATTAACCGTAATCTTCTAGAATTTTTTTTTTTTTTTAATAAAATGTGTTGTGCATTAGGGTTTAGAATATGTGTCACCACAACACATAAATACCTTTTAAGACCTAGGTCTAGACCTGAGTCTCACAACAACTGGCGTTCTAAGGTGTTGATTAACGCTTTTTTTAAACATCTGCGGGTTGAAGTCACCTAAGACTATGTGTTCCGGCAAACTATTCCATTTGTACGCAGTTCGGACAAATAAGTTTCTCTGCGATCTGCCAGTATGACACCGCGGGATCTTTACCGTTTCACTGGTTGCGGCAGCCTATTGCCGTGTGGAACGGGGGTAAGAATAAGTTTGAGGCATGATGCCGATGATTTCATCTGGGCACTGTTGATGACGATATTTGTAAAAAACAACGAGGTCAGCAACAGTGCGACGATGTTGTAGGGAATCAAGTTTTGATGTCTGAGCTCGATCACCCACAATTCGTATAGCCCGCTTTTGAGGGTCCAAGAGGGCCAAGATAACAGAGGCAGCACCCCAAACTTGACAACAGTACTCCATACGGGGACGAATATAGGACTTATAAACATGGAGCAATTGGTATGGAGTGAAAAATTTTTTGCATCTATTTAGGAGGCCGAGTTTTTTAGACTGTCTGGAATAGACTGACTAGACAGCATTAATAGCTATTTATGTATTAAGGGCGTAAAGTATATCTTTTCCGCTTGAGAGTGAAATTGTTGCTCGAAGTGTTAGCCGAGAGAAACAATCACTCGAAGGCAAAAAAGATACTTTATGCCCGAATTGCATACAAGATTTTTTGTACTAGTAAGATTCTGTATTATTTGCATAAATAAAAATACATATATTTACACAAAATAGCAAAACATTTTTTTAGAAAATTATTTTATCCACGTAGTTTTTCGAAATAATAGTAATAACAATAACGTTATTTCAATTTTAGGCATTGTTATTTTAATTTTGGCATTATTATTTCAATAGGAGAAAAGGCCTGCTTTACGAACAATTTTTGAATCGTAAATGTGCATTTACGGTTTACTCGTACAAAAATATTTTTTTATTCACCTACATATTAAAGTGTTACTTTATTACTGTGATTTGCGGCCTTGGAGTCACTTTTTAACCATATATTTTGTTGTCATAGTTACGTCCAAAAAAGTGAAAAACATTTGTATTTGTTTAAATTCTATAAAAAATAAACATTTTTATCAAAGCAACCCTTGAATTCGAAATTTCATAATCCAATTAAAATAGTTGTTATCATCTGTTGTCAATAGTTACACAATAATTTGGAAAAAATAACAAATATTTTGTCAAAGGTCACTTGTTCCACATATTTTTATTTCAAAATTTATGCAAATTTATAATTTTAATATAGAATAACCAATTTTTTTAAAAATATTTTGCTTGCGGCGAATAAAACATTCTGGATTCTTAATGGAAATGGAAATTCTGAAAATGTCGCTCGAATAGATCAGACGTGTTTTTTGATTTTGCATTGGATCTATTATTAAATTCATAAATTCACAAATGTTAACTTAAAAATAATTGTAATAAATAAAAAGTGTTGTTTTTCCTATAGATTTAAATAAAAAGTGAAGTTTTCTTACTAAATATGTATAATTATAAGAAAATAAAAGAAATTCAAAATTTATTTAATTTAGAAAACACATATTAAAGAAATATAAAAATATATTGTTATACATGCATAATTTATTTTGTGTTAAACCGGAATTTATTTGAAACAAAAGTTTATATTATGGCAAAAAAATACGCTATTTTAACATCAACATAGTAAATGAGGAGGTCCACACCAAAATGTTACATTTCTATTGCTTCATAATGCTATCGCCTCCGGGTCTACGTGCTTCTTCCTTGCACGTGTGTTAATGATCCAGGTGTGGAGCGGGTCACGCTAAATGATTAGCAAATGGGCTGGATCAAGGTGTTATGCGATTCATGCCGTGCCGATGATCGTCTAGCCCAGTGATGAAGATTGTCGATGATAGTGATAGTGCCGATGATTGTCTAAATAGCCCAGTCACGAACGGAGCCACCTGGATACCGGGCAACCTCCAGGTGTATTTTGCCTTGCCAAGTTAACAGAGCTCTAACTTGGTCGACCTACTTTCTCGTGATTCTCGTGGGAACAAAAATGAAAACAAACAAATATAAAAAAAACACAAACAAACACAAAAGGCGGGACGTCACCGCACTGACGAGAGGAGAGGGTACAAGTGGCAGGCGCAGGAGCGAGTCTCCTCGCCGTGCTGACGATAGAAGTGTACCGGCGGCAAGTGGTACTGCTGTGGCCGGGAGCAGTATAGCTTCCATGCCAGCAGAAAGTGGCACTGTGCCGATTAGAGTTGGTAAGGGTCGATTAGAGTTGGTGGTAGAATGCGACGACGAGCAGACGGTGAAATGGCTTGTGTCTGTGTTACCTAAAGTGGAAGTCGGTACACATATACTTGTGACGAAAATGGGGGATGAAATTCCGATTCCTCACAAGATTACCGTCTTTCTACCAAGGAGTGCTGGGCAGACCAAGGAGAAATCTCTCGCTTTGCTAGAGGGGCAAAACGCCGGCTTATTTGTAGGGGAGTGGAAGCTGTCAGGAAGTCGGGATGAGGGCACAGGCCAACTCCTGACGGCCCTAATTGACGACAGGGCAAAGACAGCCTTATCGGGGGTGTTGAATACCCTTAACTACCGGTTTGGCCAAGTCATTGTCCATGGACCTAGAAGGGCAACATCAGAAGGTACAGGGGAAAAGGGGGCCGGTGGCATCTCGGGGGAAGTACCTCAGTTATCACCGCAGCCCAGGGAGGCAGCCGCAACCGTAATGACACCTAGTGAGGTGGCAAATATGGTTGTGGAAGAGGAGGGGATGCTGCTGCAGAGGATTGCAGTAGTATCGAAGACGTAGGGACCGAGGAGGAGGAGAGGTTGTTGATGGATGAAGGGGCAGGTACGCCCCTCTCCGACAACATCTAATGGAGGTGGCAGGTAGATTGTGCGTGGCCCAAGTGAATGTTCACCACGCCATATCAGCGTCAGCTGTTGTGGCCAGAACATTCACTAAGAAACAGCTAGGGCTCACGCTGATACAAGAACCCTGGATCCACAAAAACAGGGTGAGGGGCCTTGCAAACAGCGAGGCAAAGGTAGTATGGGATACTAATGCAAACTCACCTAGAGCGTGCATTATGATTAGGAAAAACATTAATTATATTTGTCTTTCAGATTTTCTTACCAGGGACTTGGTGGCCATATCAACAACCATCACACTCGGAGGCATTCGCCGCCAGGTAGGGGTAGCATCGGCATACTTTGCAGGGGATGGGACACGGATACCGCCTACAGAGGTACAGGGGCTGGTGGAATGGTGCAACAAGAAGAAGTGGCCTCTCATAATCGGGTGTGATGCAAATGCTCACAGCGAAACATGGGGAAGTACGGATACAAACCAAAGAGGTGAGTCTCTGTTAGAATTTTTAATTAAGGAAAACCTAAGCGTGTTTAACGTCGGAAACACACCCACTTTTGTCACAAAGGCAAGAGAGGAAGTGTTAGACCTAACGGTAGGAAGTACCAATGTAGGACAGTTCATAAAGAACTGGAGAGTCTCAAATGAACCCTCCTTGTCGGATCATAGAATGATTCTGTTTGAATTGGATAGTACGAAAGAGGAATCACCCCCGGTTCGGAACCCCAGGAACACAAGGTGAGATCAATTTGAGAAGAATCTTAAAGAAGGTCTACAGCTAGTAACGGTTAGAGGGACAGTAAAACACTATACTGCGCTGGAACAAGCTGTAGCGGAGGTAAACCTGGCAATCACCAAAGCGTTCGAAGCCAACTGCCTAATTACTAAGGTAAAAGAGCAGAGGGACGCGTTTTGGTGGAGCAAGGAGTTATCAAAATTAAGAACAGAAGTACGGCGGCTCTTTAATAGAGCTAAACAATCCGAAAACTGGGAAGAGTATACTAGGGTGCTTACCACCTACAATAAGGAAATCAGGAAGGCAAAGAGGGGCAACTTCAGAACCTTCTGTGAAAACATCTCTGCAACGCCTGTAGCGGCTAGGCTGGATAAAGCTTTGGCCAAGGACGGTGTCGAGATTAAAACTTCGTTAAGAAGGCCGGATGGAACACATAGGGAGGATGAGCAACAGAGAGCTGCTCTTCTTCTAGAAACACACTTTCCGGGAGGTATCCGCGTGTGTGCAGAAGACACGAGTAAAAATAAAAATAATAGACCAAGCCCAGAGGACTGGAGAGTGGCTGCCTCACTGTCTACGGAGGACCGTATCAAGTGGGCCATAGGCACTTTCCAGCCATACAAATCACCAGGAGTGGACGGAATAGTTCCAACTCTCCTGCAGAGGGGGCAGAAGTGGCTATTACCGCACCTCCTGGGCATCTTCAGGAGCAGTCTGGCACTTCGGCATATTCCAGAACCATGAAGAACGGCAAAAGTGATATTTATTCCAAAGGTAGGTTAGAAAGATATCACCAAGCCAAAGTCTCATAGACCCATCAGTTTAACATCCTTCATGTTAAAAACGATGGAAAAGATAATCGACAACCACATACGAACCAATATCTTGGTGAGATCGCCTTTGCAAGATAGTCAACATGCGTACAGAACGGGCAGATCAACGGAAACCGCGCTGTTCAGGTTGACGAAAGAATTAGAAGAGGCAGTGGACAACAAAGAAGTTGCTGTCTGTGCCTTTTTAGACATTGAAGGAGCTTTCGATAACACTTCGCATGGAGCAGTCAAGAAGGCTCTAAGTGGGAAAAATGTTGACAGCACCACAACTGACTGGATATGTGAGATGCAGAGAACTAGAGAAACCAGAAACCAAGGCTGGGGATTGCAAAATCAGCCTTGGCACCACTAGGGGCTGTCCGCAAGGTGGGTCTTATCACCCCTCATGTGGAGTCTGGTGGTGGATGAAATTCTAGTTGTATTAAGTAACCAGGGTATTACGTGTCTTGGGTACGCGGATGACATTGTCATTATCGCCAGAGGGAAGTTCGAAGAAACACTCTGTGATATTGTACAAAGGGGACTGAATCTGGTAGACACTTGGTGTACATCTGTGGGACTAAAACTCAATCTAAGTAAAACTACGGTGGTCCCTTTCACCAAGAAAAGAAAACTCAGTATGAAGCCAATCATAATGAAGGGCTCCTTAATTGAATCTGCACAGGAGACCAAATATCTGGGAGTAGTTCTCGATAGTAAACTCCTGGGGAGTAACCATATGGAAGCGGTGGTAAGCAAAGCCGTAAGAGCTCTGATGGTATGCAAAAATCTTGCTGGTAAAACCTGGGGGTGCAACCCCGGTATCTTAGGGTGGATGTATACCATAATAGTGAGACCAGCCATCACTTACGGAGCAGTCGCATGGAACAAAAGAGCCCAACTTAAAGCTGGGAAGACAAAGTTGGAAAAGCTGCAGAGGCTGGCTTGTATCTGCATCACGGGAGCAATGAGAACATGTCCTACCGCATCAATGGAGATGTTGTTAGGACTTGTTCCACTCCACTTGCAGGTTAAGAGCGTGGCAAGAGAAACCATACTGAGATTTAGCATGCAGGGTATGGGAAAGGAGAAAATAATCGAGTCTAAATATCGAGGAAGTCTTACAAGGGCGAACCCCTTGCTTGAGTTTCCTAAAGACGGAATAATTAAACAGTTCACCTTCGATAGGAAATTTACATCGCAGTTGTGCAAAAAAGCGGAGTGGTGCAGTGAATCCACTACGTACCATCTGAGTAATGATGTTATCAAATGGTACGCGGATGGTTCAAAGACCGAGGCAGGGGTGGGTGCAGGAGTATTTGGACCAAAGACGAAATACTTTGAGCCCATGGGCACCTGCCCAAGCGTCTTCCAAGCCGAAATATGTGCTATCGAAAGGTGCGCAGACTTCAGCTTGGAAAGAAGATATAAAAACAAGAGAATTGCCATCTTGTCGGATAGCCAAGCAGCAGTTAATGCGTTAAGCTCATACACCATTACATCCAAATTGGTTGGAGACTGTGTGAGCAAGCTAAACAAGCTTGGGAATAGTAACAAAGTCACAGTTTACTGGAAACCTGGTCATGCAGGTATCGCTGGTAATGAAGAAACTGACATATTGGCAAGGCGAGGTGCTATTACATCTTTTGTCGGCCCGGAACCTTTTTGTGGATTGGGGACAAAAGCCATCCATGAAAAGATGAGGAAAGTAATTATGATGGAATGGTCCAAAACCTGGAATAACACCACGGGCTTAAGGCAGTCCAAGGAGTTGATTGGACAGTTTAATCAAACGAGGACAGTAATGTGCTCTAGGATGAGTAGGAACAACCTGAGAATACTGACAGGAGTTCTTACAGGACACTGTAAACTAAGAAAACACCTTAAGAACATTGGGGTGGAGTCGAGGGACGAATGTAGATTCTGTCTATTGGAAGAAGAGACCCCAGCTCATCTTCTCAAAGATTGTGGAGCGTTGATCTACACAAGAAGGTTGCATCTGGGGGAATATAATATTGCTGGGCATTGCCTGCATAAACTTAACCCTCTCCATATCCTGAAATTCCTAAGGGAGGCTGGATTGGAGGAGGTGCTCTAACTGGGTATGCACCAGGGAGGATAAGGGTGGGGTACAATAGATCATTTTGGTCGCAGTACAACATATCACCACCGAATTTAATCTAATCTAATCTAATCTACATTTCCATCAAATGATTTTACACAATTTGAGAAAATGTGATTTCACTATTAAAGTCCTAAGCAAGCTCTATTTCACAAAGGGGAAAAACAATCCTTGTTTAAGCATAAATAAATTAGGTCAGTCATACTTTGAATATTATGATTCCAAAGACATGATAATTAAATATATTTAAAAAAATGTTACGTTTTGGTGTAACTAATTGGTAATGTAGCGTTTTGGTGAGACCATTTTAGAAATGTAACTTTTTGACCATGACCTACTAGTACTACTTCTATTACCATTGTAGAAAGAACGTTACTTTAACATTATGACAGATGTCACTTTTTGGTATGAATAGAAAAAGAGGTTTTAGAGATTATTTATTAGAGATTATTTATTTTAAAAGAAAAACTTAAATTCTAAGAGCACATTCTTCTTCGCAACAATCACAAATTTCCATAAGCTGATCAGTTTGAAACTTTTCAATTCCAGGAGTTGGTCGCTCTCCGTCCAACAGCGTTATAAAGAATTCTAAGCCATCAAAATCTCTCCATGTCTCACCATACTGTTTCACCAGTAAATTAGTTATATCTCTCTTTTTCGCGTTTGAAACTGTATTGCCTAAGGCAATTGTGCGATCAACGTTATTTTTTTACAATTTGTTTTGCGTTAAGCTCTTCGTTAAGCGAGATAGTACTGTGTGTTTTCTGAAAAGTTATTAACTACAAAAAAGAGTATTTTAAAAATAATTATTTATGGGCTTAAAACTAAAATAAAAATATTTCCGTGTTGTTGTTACAGATAATGGTAAAGTTTGTAAAAATATGGTAGAAAATATTACGATTTGTTGTGACTAAGAGCATGTAAAATTAGCTAGTAAAAATGTTACCTTTTGGTGCAACTCGTCGATGTCATAGCGGTATTTTACGAAATTTAACGCATTTTGTTACAATTTATATCGAATTTTTGATGTAATTCAGTATTTGGAACCGATCTACATTCATAACTTTTTTTCTAAGAAAATTGGAAATGTTACGTTTTGGTGTGGACCTCCACAAATATATTTTGTGGAAACGTTTTGCAAGTACCTTTACTTTATTTTAAAATGATCAACGACCTAGAAAATATTGCAAACCGCACTAGAAAAGGTAGCACGACAGCTATGGCAGAATTTGTCAAAAATAAAAATCCAACATCTTCGGATTTACTAAATGCAATAGTGGAATCCAACAAGAGTACAAATAATCGCTTTGACTCTTTTCAAGGACATATGGAACATTTATTCGCGGAAATTAAAAATATTCAAACGGACGTTGTTAATTTATTGTCCAAGGTTGATACTTGTGAGCAAAATATAGCCAATATTCGAGGCTAGCGCCTTGATTTGCAAACTTCACATACGTCCAAAATCTTTAGCTTTACGCCCTAGCATCATAATGTACTATTTATAAAAAAAAAATAAGCCAAAAAATAACATTAAAATTCAAGCAAAAAATTGTGATCTTAAGTCGTCCGTCCAAAAACAAAATTTTATTTCGTCGCTGGTCGAGTGTGTTAAATGGTAAATCATAGACTCGGATCAGAAGGACACCGGTTCGGATCTCCGAACTGGAATTGAGATAAAACTTTGTTGCGGATCTTTCACTTCTCAAAGCAATGTTTCATTCATTAAATAAATTCAGTTCTAGTTACTTATAATGCTAGTGAATTCACCTTTCTAGTTAACTTCTCATATGATGTCCAGTCTGAAAGAGAAATTCCTATTCTTGTATCAAGATACCAACGTAGGATAGATAGGAACGTTATAATGACGTACAAAATGTTTCAAGTAATAATAGCGATTTTGAACCAGTTTTACGCAAGCGATTACGTATGGTGCCGATGATGATAGCGAATAAAGCTACATATGTTATTTTCATCACCAATCTTGATTTTTTTTTAATCGTTTATGAAATTTTCATAATTTTTAATTTTTTTAATCTTTTTTAATTGAATTCGTACCTTTTGTTTACTTTTAACTTTTTGGTTTTTAGGGTTCGTACTTTGAAAAACTACAACCGGTACCCTATTGGTGATACTTCGTTGACCGTCCGATTTTCTACGTAATTTCTCACAAACTATAAGTGCTATCAACTTGAAATTTTTTACAGTTATAAAATGTATTTGTTCACGCCTTTTGAAAACAAAATTGCAAATATTTGTTTTTATCTGGATGTTATAGACATACATAAGGATTAAGGAGGTATTAAAACAAAAAAATTTTTTAAGGAATCGAGTTTGGTTTAGAAAAATCGAAAAAGATTGAAATATTTAAAAAAAATCATCGACTGCTTAGTTTTTAAGTTATCACCAAAAACATGAGTTTGTTTTCTTGTCCTCTCTTACCTTCGAATATTAGGAAAGAAAGAAATTAAAAACATTCACGGTTAAAGGAAATGTTGTAAAGATTTAACACAAACTATAGCGACATACCAATTAAAATGTTATTTGGAGGTGGTTGAGAGTAAAAATTTTGAAAAAAAAATATTTTTACCTTGACGAGTGGGGTGTCATATGAAAGGTAACGCGCATAACGGACCCAAACAGCCTTTACTGTGAGTGTAAGGCCAAGAACCTAGAGCGCGTGCTACTCAAATGCAGAAGGTTTGCTAGCATATGGGAGTATCAATCACTCCTCATAGCATCGTGCAATTTATGCTGAGCTCAAAAGACAACGGGGATATAGGGAATGAGATCATCACAACTATGAGAAATGACTTAGACGAGACAAACGAGGCCATGCTCAACACTATGCAGCAAACGCAAAAAAATATAACATTATAATGACGAGAGAGTATTACACTTAACCCTGCCCTGCGAAAGAATAAATAAATAAATAAATAACCGCATGGATACAACAGAATCACGAGCAAGAAAGATGCTTTACTCGGTAAAACCACGCGAAGTGTTTTTTGAAACTTTCATCCTTCTATTTAAATAGAAAAAACACACACACATTTTGTATTTTTCGTATTACGCGAACACAGGATTATGAATAGAATCAAAAAAGTAATAATTTTCATTCCATTAAAATTTAATTTTTTTAAAGAAAATATGACATACTTACTGTTCAAAATATTTATTTTTTTTTATTAGGCGTGATGGCATAAAATTGTTATAACCTTTTTAGTAACGCAAAATCATTTGTTTTTTCTTCTAAGGCGCGCTAATAGATAGCGATAGATGTTGCAAATAAACATAATTATAAAAAATTGCTTAAATCTCATAAATAAAAGTTTTTCCATTGTGCATGCACCCTAAAAATAAAAAAGTTGTATAACGATGCCAAAATGTATTTCGTTTCACTATTCTTTTTTTAAGGCATTTAATAAACAGAAAAAAAGTACGTGTTTTAAAATTTTTTCTAGTGCTATTTGTTTTTGTTTGACGTTACACAACAATTAGACAAGATTTACTGTGGTGGCAAAATGTACGCATTTGCTCTTTATTTTGTGGCCATTATGACAATATGCGAAATGCATAACGTATTTCACTTCGTTTTTTAGGTAGATTTCATATAAAAATCTACCTATTGCAATGGGCCTCATCTCGGAATTTCGGAAAAATTTTGATGCCAAACGACTATATGTGATAAGCGAAGACGGAAAAACAAAAAAAAATTTATATATATATATATATATATATATATATATATATATATATATATATATATATATATATATATATATATATATATATATATATATATATATATATATATATATATATATATATATATATATATATATATATATAATATATATATATATATATATATATATATATATATATATATATATATATATATATATATATATATATATATATATATATATATATATATGTGCATGTTTGTTTAACACTTGTTTTTTACGCACGTTAATATAATTTTTTTTTTTTTAAATAAAAGATTAAATTTTATTTTTATGATCACTCTATATATTTCGTCTTTTTAGGACATCCTCAGGACTAATCTATAAAAAAAAACTAAAAAAACTAAACTTAAAAAACTAACTAATATTTAAAAAAAAAATTTATATTAACGTGCGTAAAAAACAAGTGTTAAACAAATATGTTATTCAACGAATTACGCCAAGAGCCTACGGCAAAAAGTGTAAACTATATTAATGAATTATTATTAACCTGAGATATCAAGCACCACTGGTAATAGTAGTGACATATCACTAGTTAAGGTGATATCTTAGGAGTGCCGGCGGATGAACTCTATTCAGTCAACGGTAACATTCTCAATCTTAGCTATTTAGTATTCCTTGATGATGGCGCGGTATAGCTTGCTCAAATAATCGAGTTTTCGAATAACTCTATATTTGGGTTTTAATCATTAAGGAAGACAGTGCGTCACATGATCAAACAATATTTCATTAACTGAATTATTGACAAGCTCAATTTAGTACTGTTCCTGCAAATTTTTAAAACAAATTTGCTTTTTATCTCTTTCTTTATTTTTATTTTCTCTATCCTTTCATGAAATATTGACCTATGTAATATTTTGTATGTGATAGGATTTACTGTTTAATTATTACTTCTATAAAAAATATAAAACACAACGATTTGCTTCAATCAACGTCTTGTGATGTTGTGGGACTTTGGTCTTAAAAGGTGTTTTTCGGCAAACGGCTGTAAAGTTTAACTTTACTTAGGGAGTTAGTTAAAGTCTTACTTTTTTGACTTATAATCAAGGCGGCTTCAAAAGTAACGAACGCCATTTTTATTTTTTTACGGCGGCAGTAAAGTAGCATTTGTTATTTGTTATTTTGATATTTTTTCAAACAATACTATGACAACAAAAAATAAGAAATTGATTCTGATTGGATTATGAAATTTTGAACTATTGTGTGTAACTATGACAACAAACCATAACAAATAGTTTGATTGGATAATGAAATTTTGAATTGAAGCTTGCTTTGATAAAAAAAATTATTTATACAAATTTAAATGTTTTGGACACTTTTTGGACGTAATTATTTGTTGTTGTGACACATATTACTATTATGTGTATTATGTGTTGTACTATTATGTGTTATTGTGACACATATTCTAATGCCTACTACACCGCACATTTTATAAAAAACAAAAAATACACTAGTATAGCGTTAGCAAATATCCCACATTTACCAAATAATTAAAAAAAAATATTTAAATTGTTTTGTGGATTTGAAGTTCAAATATTTTTTTGATAGGGGCTGGTAATTATTGTCTCTTGTGTCCGCAATTGCATTTTCTTATGTTGTTACCAACAGTTTTGAAGAAAATAGCAACTTTCGGAAGAGATACAATTGCCTAGGTTAACAAGTAAATGACTTTATGTTTTTAAAAATCTAAAGTTAATGTAAGAATCACCATAAAATCTAAACTAAGAGATTCTTAAACACGAACTGTCGAGGTTGTAAACATATTCAGATAAATAATTGATGTTTTCAGTACTGACTTTTAGCTGTTTGGAATGTTTGTGACGAGCATTCTAAATAGTATTGTAGTTCAATTTTGTTTTTAATAACTGTACAATTTTTTAATAATTGAATTGGAAAAAACAAAAGATATCGGACCGTATTTTACAACAGAACGTTTGGGTTGTTCTTCCAAGAACGTTAATTTAGAAATTGAATCGAACACGCCTATTACGTACTAGTTAGAACGAACATATCCGATTTTATTCGAAGAACCACGTATTTTGGGGAAGAAGATCTGTTAATGATTTTGAATGACATTGACAATTTATTCTTTTAAAGAAATAACTCAATTGCATGTAACAATGTAGAGATTAAATATTATAATATTTTTGTTGAAGGAGAGCTATCAGTTGAAAGAGTCATTTTCTCGATTATTAATTTCAAAAGTACTGTCTCTTAAAATAAATCGTCACTATAATGCCGAAGATTTTTTTGAGAAAATTAATTCAGAGCAAAAAATTCCAGTTCGTCAATATCGTCGTCAATCGTGCAGTAACCCCCAGATTCAATTATTCTCTTCGATTAAACTTTATTAGAATATTTTCTTAAAAGCCTTTTAAAACAACTCCACATCTTTTTTGTTTTGTATAGGTATAGGTTTTTAATTACTATAGGTGTGAAGTTTTTGTTTGATTGATATTTGTTAAATAATCAGTATCTATTTCGATTAGTATAAAAATAGTATTGTATTGGCAGTGTTTTCTTATAGTATATTAAATTAATTCATAAAAGAAAAAAAATTTAATTAATTTGTTGCTCAAATTTTGTTTTTATTAAAATGAGATTTTATCATTCATTATTAATATAAATTATAGTTGAAAAATAAGAAGAAATGTAATAATTTTATATTCAGTTCAAATCTACATAATTAAATATAATATATATTCTTTTGTTCAATAATTGTAATAATCATAATAATAATAATTTTACATAATTAATTTAATTTAATTTAATATAATATAATAAAAATAATATTAATGATATAATAAACATTATAAATTAATTAAAACTATAAAACTACTAATTTAATAATTATTTATAATTTTTGAAAGCTTTCTTAGTTTTGTTTTGTTTATCTACGCTTTTTTGTATTATTTTTTATCTTAAAATTTTACTTTCATTTCTTGTTTATATAAATACTTTTTAATTAATTGATTGTTTATAAAAAAATAAGTATTTGTTATTTGTTGTGATATAACTTAATTTATTTGTATTTTAGAATTTAATTGTTTTTCCTAATTAGTTTGGAAATAAATAAATATTTTTGTTGATTTACGTGTTAAAATCGTTAAAATTCTTTTGTGAGCAAATGTATAATTTGAATGTTGTACAGTGCAGAAGGATAGAGTGTAAAATTTGAGGATTTTAGTTTCTACAGTTTTATAAAGTTTCGTTGATTCTGAACTTTTTAAATGACAGTGATTTTAAGGTGACACGAAAAACTTCTAATTGAATTTTGTTATAATACTTGAAATGCTTCATACCAAGTTTAAATAGAAACACAGTTTTTTGTGACTCAAGAAAACTACTGCATATTTGTCATACAGGAATATTTAACACGTTATAATAGTTTAACACATTATAATTTACACCACTTTGAAATTCGCGATTTTAATTTGATTGTGTACAAAAGCATATAGCATTAATAATTTTGATTTGGTATGCTGCATCTTTAAAAAAAAATATGTCATTAAATCACATATGCTTATACAGTTCCCAGAATTAGAAGAAAAAGGCATAACTTTTATGAATAATCAACTAAAAAATAAAATAAAAAATTTTAATTTTAAGTTTTGATTATTTTATAAAAAGAAAACATTCCTTTAAACTTATTTTCACAATTAAATCAGTTTGCATTTTCTTTACTCATTTTTTATGGAGTAGGAATTATTTAATCTACTTATTAGCTAATTATTTTTCATTAATATTAAAATTATCAATTTCCATAATTAAATTAGTACATTGTTTTATTAAAATATAATAAAATTAATGTCAGAAATTATAATTTTTATAATAAACTATTATCATAATAATAATTATCTTTAAATTGCAACATATTGTTAATCATTAACTTAATTAATTTTTTTTACAGAGGGGGAGTTTTGTTACCGGTAAGACCTTTTATTATTTACTTTTTACTTATACGTTAGTTTTTTTAAAAATAGTCATTTAGTGATCACATAATTCCACTGTATTAATTTTTAATGAGTTTTAATTAATTAGTATAGTATTATAGTATTTATATTTTGCAATAAAAAAAGTTTAATATTAAAATTTAATTAACAAATTTTTATTTAAGTTTTTTGTTTGTTTAATGCTTATTTTTTATTACATAGAAATACAATGGTTTATATTTCGAGTTGTTGTTTTGGTTTATTGTTAAAATTTTATATACTTAATTAATGATTTTATTTGAATAAAATCAATTTAGTATGTGGATGGTTTGTACCCTAAGTTTTTTCGTTGTAAGAATAAATGTATTTCTCTAAAATTCGGTCTACTTGATTCATTGCGTTGCCAGCATTCACACATAAGGTCATATATTTCACGCGGACAGTTCATTGGAATTGGTAATAATACCTAAAACGAAAAAAGGAAAATAATATATAAATATACTCAGAAATTAATTAATCAATAACAAATAAGAGCATATACTACATTATTTTATAATATAATTTATTTTAATACTAAACTATTTTATTTTTGCCTTACTGCAAATAATAAAATAAATAAATTAAGTGAGATTCTCTTTATAAAAACATCGACACTTCGAATTGGTTTTTATCGTGCGCTTTTGCAACTGTGTAAAAAACAGGTGTTTTTAATTAAAAGCAGGTGTAAAACTATGTTATACAAGAAGGAATAAACAAAAGCATAAAAACGTTGTTTATATGTCGATTTCATTCCGGTGCGTTTTCTTTCGCTTCACAACAGTATATTGGTTGTAAAAGTTTAAAGAATGAAAGTGTGACTGTCTATAAAACGATCTCTTGCATATAAGCTTTCAGTAAAACTACTTAAAAAAACTACATTTACACATCAATAATTATAATTGTACAAAGATACTGTACGAACTGTACTGTATATCAGACTGGAAAGATCCTAGCTAAAATGATCGTTTGACGGCAGCTTTTTCAACAAAGCAACTTCCTTTACTTCTTTAAACACCTACATCAGTTAAACCTAATATATATTTATTTATTTCAGTTTATGGGAAGATTGAACAACATTTAGTAATTTTTGGAGTAACTGTGGTATAACTTTATTCGATTACAATATATATAAGTTAAAATAAATAATACTTTTACTACAAAGAGCGTTTTTGCTTCATGGCATTTTTGGTGTTGACAATATCTTCACCTGTAACATATAAGATATTTATTTGGTTGCTATTCATGATAGTTCACTTTAGTTGTACTCGGGGTAGAGAATTCAAAATACATAAAGGAAATTAGAGACTTTAAGATTTAAGATTTATTAGGTGAATTTAACACAGTTTTAATATAACGAAAAATAAAAAGTTATGATTGAAGGAATTTGTTGATGTTCGGTTAAAAGTTTGAAGTTACGGACTTGTTTACTGAGTGTAGAATCATAGTTTTAAAGTGATAACCTATTAAACAGTGTAAACTTGAACAAACATTGGAGAATTTATAGGTTTTATCGTTTAAAAAAAATCTAGTTCGTTTTTGATATTTTATGCAGATACAAACACGGGAAAATAGGATAATGTCTTTTATCGTTAAATCAATTCATAACCTCTATTCCAAATATTTCTGTTTTGCATTTTCACATGGAGAGATCAGTTTTTTTAATTATAATTTTTTTAAACTCTCTGTTTTCCTCCTGTAAACTTTTAAAACAATTTGTTTTACAATTACTTTATATTATTTGCTACATCGTATCACGAATATTTGGCATGTGTCAATGTATATGATAGGATGTATATGATAGGATTTATTGTTTAGTTATCCATTTTCCATAATTCTCCATTCTCCACAAAAAATGTTCGTTGAGTGGTTATAACAAATAAGAACGAGGACCTACAACGGTCGTCGAAGCGAACAAAAATATGATCAATTTGAATTCTACTAAAAAAAAATTATTGATAGACTCCAGATCAAAGAATGAGTTTCATCACGATATTTCATTGTGTGTGATGTAGAAATCCTTCAGGGTGAAAACATTAAATATACACGAGTCGAACTTTAACTTCGATTTAAGTAGTAGACGATCTCAAATGAGCCTATTTTAGTTCGTTTCGTCCTTAATTGCATGTAAATAAGAACTTTTTATCCTTGATAAAAGTATTAACTCGTAAAAAATCTAAACAAATACGATTTAACTTCTATTTAGAATCTCAAAAAACTATTTCCAGACTATTGATTCCTAAAATAAAACTTTACGACTTTACACCTAAATAAGCCTGTTCTTCCACACCTTACTAAGTACGTATCATATCCTAAGAAATTGATAAGCCCTTTAGGACTTTAGTTTATTTAAGACTAAAACAGAAGTATATTTTAAATTTATTTTTATTCTAAATAGTATAATCTGTAGGTTTTAAAGAGTAATTAAATTTCGACTAGAGTCAAGATTGCCATATGATCTCAAACGAGTAATGCAGGTCAATGAAAAAGATTACACGCACTCCGACAAAAGCATTAATTGAACAAAGTTAAGAAAAAGCTTAGCATAAGCGTTAATGAAATTTTGCAGTAAAGCCAAATTTTCTAACACAACAATAAACACAATTATGATTATACAAGCTTACAAACTATATTAATACATAAAATGAAACAGAGAAGCAGAATAAATTGAATTCGTCTTACATAATTATTCACAAATTATTTGATACTTTTCCATTGTTATTTACTTTTGTGAAAATGATTGACGTGAGATTAAAATATTATTTGATAATAATTAATAATAATATGGAATTAACTATATGAAATTATATTTGTGAAATTTGTACTAAACGCGCTAGTAAAGGATTGTGAATGAAAATAGATATAAATGTTGGACGAAAAAATTAGATTTTGCACATCATTATGCAGGCTATTTATAACCTTTTGTTTAAAATACTTGAGCATAGCTGAGTATGTTTTTTAATTCAAGCGGTGTAGAGAAGTGTGACCTTAGACTGCGCACTGCGTTTTTAAATAAAGCCTGTGTTACACTGATGTTCTTCGTTTTTTGATTCGACTGGTTTAATACACGCTGTTATTGAATTTACTTCGAATGAAATGGTTGTATTTTTTTTTATAGGAATAACAATATGTGTCACAACAACTCATAGATACCTTTTAAGACCTAGATCCCACAACAATATTCGTCTTAATGTGTTTATTGGACGCTTTTTTTACATCTTTGTGGATTGAAGGCATTCGAGATTGATGCGGGCAAAGCATTCATTCCATTTCTACAATGTACGGACAAAGAAGTCCCTTTGAATTTTTTGACTATGACAGTGAATGATCTCAACAGTTTGACTATTTGCACAAACCGATTGACGAGTTAAACGGGGAAAGAAAACGTTTGAGGCATGATGGATCTGATTTAGTCCGAGCACTGCTGGTGACAATATTTATAAAAAAAACATCAATATCAGCAACAGTGCGACGATGTTGTAGGGAATCAAGGTTTGATGTTAAATTTGGATCACCCACAATTCGTATAGCACGCTTTTAAACAGAATCCAAAAGAGCCAGGATGGCAACAGATTCAGCGCCCCAAACTCGACGACAATAGTCCATACAAGGACGAATACAGGACTTATAAATGTGGAGTAATTGATACGGAGTAAAATATTTTTTACATCTATTGAGGAGGTCGAGTTTTCTTGACGCGCTCTCTGCCATCACCATTATATGATCGTTCCAGAGTACGTCACTGGACATTGTGACTCCCAATAAACGAATGCTTTCACATTCATCTATTGGTTCATCACATATACTAATTGAAATATCGTTGGAGAACTCGGTCTTTGATCTGGAATCAATAGCTGTGTTTTGGTGGAATTAAATTGGCCAAATTTTTTTAACCCCAATCGGCGACTTTTTTTAGGTCCTCGTTTACATTTATGGCAGCGTCTTTCCAGGCGGAATTTATTCGTTCATGCATTTTACCTTTGAAGATAGGGGGACAAACGATTTGTGCAGTGTACTACCAACTGCAAAACTATTTATCGGATTACTGGTGATTTTCAACAGTTCGTTGATATAAATTAAAAATAGGGTGGGTGATAAAACTGAGCTTTGGGGTACACCAGCGTTAATTAATTTAGACTCAGAAGAAAAGCCATCTATTGACACTGATATGTATCGGCTAGACTGAAAATTTTAAATCAATTTCGCGGCTGCGGGATGAAAACCGTACGTAACGATCGCTTGTTGATCAGGTTGGCATGCCAGATTCGATCAAATGCTTTTGTGTTGTCTAATGCGATAACGTACGTTTCACCACCTTTATCAAGTATGCTATTCCACAGATGTGCTATACATAGCTCAATAGATCGGTTGTTGATCTTTTGCTTCTAAGCCCGTTTTGGCTGTCAGATATTAAAAGGTTGTCTATCAAAAATTTGGATATATGTGAATTAATATAGTGCTCGTATATTTTAGAAAGGACTGGGAGTAGGGCTAGTGGTCTATAATTTTATATCACATTTCGTTCCATTTTTTTGTATGGGCTGAACATTTGCCAACAGCCAGCACGAAGGAAAGATACCAGATTTATAGGGGTTATAGAAAATTTTGGTTAGAGTAGGTGCAAGTTCTTTTGAAAATGTTTTTAGAATAGCAGGAGGAATGTTGTCCAGACCAGGGGCTTTGTTGTTGTTTAACCTCCTTAAAACTTTTTCGACGATTTTGGGTTTGAAATAAGTTCTTTTATGGTATCTGCTGAAGACTGGATTTGGGGGATTTCTTTAGGAGTTTCCATAACAGTCGAATTTGTGGCAAAGCGTTCTGTGATTGTAAAACAAACCAACCAAATGGCGTCGTATGCATTATTTGCTTTATTTAGTATGCTTAATTTATTTATTTTATTAAGTATTTTTAATTAATTTAATATTTTCGTTACAAAAAATAAATCAAACTATAATATTGAGCTTTAAAAAACTTAAAGTTGTTATCTGTAATTATTAGTTAAATGCGAAGCTTTTATTATTATTAAAGATAAATTCGTAGCTAGATGTTTATTTAAATTGCTTGTTTTAAATTAAAAATTATTTTAATTTTTAGTTTATAAAACCAATATGAAAAGTCCAAATGACGAAATTTCAACACGAAATATACTGCACAATGCTAAATAATTCCTGTCCGCTCAGTGTACATCGGTGAGTTACACGACCTAGTTAAATTAAAAGTTTTAACATTACTTGTTTTGTTTTGGGTTTAATGGAATTATTATTGCTAAAAAGTATTGAAGAACACATCCGTTTGACGTACATAAAATTAATATAAACATTTTAATACAGGAAACAAATTCTTTTCCTGTATTAGAAAGGTTTTTGTTCAACGGACAACGTCAAAAGAAACCAAGTTTTGAACAGACAACAATACTTTTTGAATGAAACTTTAAATAACCTTTTAAAACACATTTCAGTGTAACCAAATTAATTATTTGTATGCTACAATGAAAAATTCATTCAATTTTCTTTGTTGAGCTTTGAAGACTAGAAACCTAAATTTAATCCGTAATTTATTATGTGAATGACAATTAGTTGTATTGTATTGTAGATGATTATTAAAGTTTTATTTATATATACCCTGCGATTCTGATAATAAATTGTTTCAAAATCAAACCCTTAAATCATACCTTAATTTTAAATAAGAACATACAATTATAATGAATGCAGTTTATAATTCAAAAAATTGACAAACTTAACGCTTATATCAAAACCCCTGATATATTATAGCCCTACCCATTCACGCCATTTGCAATAAACAATGAACATTGCCATATGCAAAAATTGGACTAGTGTTTTTGATTAAATAGTTTTGAATTTTTTTTTATATGGAGTTTTATTTTTCAAGATGGCGCTATGAGCGTTATGGCGATTTTTTGAATTTTTTTTATGATGAGTTTTAATTTCAAAATGGCGCTACAAGTTCACGATTTTTACTGTGCTAAAAATGAGAAGGCTTATATATCGGGGGTTTTGCTTATATAAAAAAATAGACGGCAAGTAAAAGAAAAACATCAAAAAATTACTATTTAAATTATTTTCTATTATTAAATTATCTTATTCTATCAAATTAATAAAACTGTTAATCAAAAAGAATTATACTGTAAATAATAAAAAAAGTTGTATACTTACATGTTTTTTATCATCTTTATATATACGTCCAATATTTTCGATTACTTTTTCATCTGTCATATTTTCAAACGGTTGTTCCCTTGCAAAAGTTAAAATTTCCCACAATGTCACCGCAAATGACCAAACATCAGATTTCGATGAAAATTTGCCCTAAAAATTAGAATCAAATATCATAATCAATATTATTAAATTTATCGATTGCTATTTTGGTTTTCTTTCGACATTTTACTGATTAAGACGAATGAATATGTGTAAATTTTAAAATCTTCAGGTTTTCAACATTGTAATAAATATCTTCAAACGAATTTTAAAAGAATGCGATTTTAATTTATTTTTCTGGTCCCCAAATTATTAAGAAGCTATATGAAGCTTAAACTAGATCAGTTACAATGTTGTACTACTACCAACTATGTGTGATTTAATATGTAAATTGACTGAGTTTCAAGTTGTTTAAAATTTAAATTAAACAAAACACAAAGTTCATTTAAAATGTAAAGCAGTTACATAGTATTATGTTCCTCATAGCAAAGATGTTTTATTCTGAAATTTTATATGTTCTCGTGTAATGCATGAATTCTAAATGTCTAAATGTTTGAAACTGAAAAATAAACGAATCTTCAGTGCTCACAAACAAATTCTTCTGCTTATCCTTGAAATTGAAACATAGAATTTGGAACACGTTGTTTCCCTTGCGCAAAAAAGTCGGCCAAGTGTGAATAAAATTCGCTCGCCGAGGGTTCCGTTAACAAAGAAGAACAAAATATTAAAAATAATTGCCAAAAAGTTGAAATCGCGTGTTTGACAATTATTCAAATTGTAGATTCAAATTGTTTTATTTAACCCTTCCGATCCCACCCTCTTAATAAATATGGTTATGAGTATTTGACACATGCTTATATTTTTAAATAAAAACTTACTAATTTTTCTATAAATATGGTTTAAGATTTTCGATTAATTAGGCTCGGAGCTAATCGAGGAAAGAAAACATAATGAAAACCCCATTTTTAAACAATATACAAAAAAAAGTGGTGTAAAATTCCAAAATATATGTTTAGGAATACTGTAGGGGAGCCCTTTCATATGATACCCTACTTGACACGAAAAAAAATGTATTTAATAGATAGTTATTAGGGTAGTTCTACACACGAAGGAAGAAAATGGAGCTATAATTACGGCACGAAATGTTTTTTGCGTATAAGTTCTGGCAAGTAGTTTTAGTTAAAGTTGATGACGTTCTTTCAACTTTTCTGAATGTGGCCAGTCAAAAAAAAAAAAATACAAGAGTCAAAATTAAAAAATATCCTTCTTACTCCTAAATTAACTCAAAATTATCTCAATATTATCTTAAAATGCGAAATAAACATTTATTTAAGTCAAATCCCGCTTTTAAACTTCCAGGGGACTGAGAATTTATCAGTATTTCGCTTAAAAATGATAAAATTAGGCCTAAAAAAAATTAACGGATTCTAAACCAAGGCAATACATATTCACAACGTATAAAACTAAAAAATTACCTGTAATTAAAATACTTTTTACGAAAATACTTGCCAAGGGACTGATAATTTGACTGGACAACACACGATATTGCTACTAATGATGACTGTTTTGAATGATAAAACCTCGGACTAAGTAAAACACTTGCAATAATATATTTATTGAACTTTAATTAATTCTTGTGACGAGCTATAACTTGATAGAAATATGAATATCCAATATGTTTTGATTGGGCAGGAGAATAATAAAAAATTCGTGGGACAAACTTTAATAGGATATATCTTAAATGAAATATAGAGTAATGTTTCGATTATTTACACATTATTAAAGCATTATTATTCAAAATTATTACTACAGTGTAAATTTGTCTCTACACACTCAGAATCATGGATTATTTAGTTTACCAGCTTTGAATTTCAAGGTGGGACACGCCAGGGGACTGATAATTTGACGTTTTGAATAATTTTTTTTCTAAGAAATATCTTTCGAAACGGATTTATTTTGGGTGACCAGCTAGACATAGTTAAGGTTTACAAATTTCATTTGAAAACAAATTTTTTTTCATATTAATATACGAAATAAGCAGAGTCGTCCAAAATTCCTACGTTTGTAGAACTACCCATTAACATTATTCAATTACTGTTATATTGGATGTAACACTTTATATTTTATATAAACCTCATTCTGTTGTCAGGAAAATTTTAACGTGTAGTTGTCCCAATCACGGTAAAATTGTTTGCAAGTATTTTTTCTTTCTTTTAATAATAAAATGCCAACTTCGAGATGAGGTTGTCATTACTTTAATTTTTTTCAGAGATTTATTTATGGTTTATAAGATAATCGGTATAGTCATGGGAGAAACAAGTTTTAATATTAATAGTTTTTATAGGGTTTGTCATAAAAAACAAAACCCTAAAATCAAGTAAATCAATATTTTTTAACCGAGTTTAATTATAGATGTACAAAAAATAAAATACGTATTTAGCGAATAAATTTCGGTTCATGATTTGAATTTCGGGTCATGATTTCGGTTTGTGAGAACTAAACCTTTCTCGTAGACCGAAATCATTCAGTTTTTAGAAGAAACTAAAAAATCATATCGGTGCAATTGTTTTAAGTTTGTGGTAGATTCGTATCGCATAAAAAGTTTTCGGAAGATAAACTGAAAATTATAATGAACTTATACATCAGGTTTCATCATCTTAATTCGTTATCAGAACTCAAGGAGTTCCAGTTTATCAAAATCACTTTTCCGAAAAAGGTTATTGAAGTATCACACGCTCCTCGGCAGACCCCAACACCTTGTTCAATTTCGTCCTCAAACTAATCAGCTATAATTGCTGCATTATTCTACATTATTTCTCTAAATTCAACAACATTGATTCATGAATGAACGCTGCAGTAAGCAAACAGATTTTGTTATGTAATAAATAATTTACCCAAAGTGGCGAATCGGAAGTTGGGTATCGAAATTTTACAAACTTAAACTCCAATTAGTCAGGAAAAAATGCCAACAAAGTTTTTGTAACGAACGAGATATACCTAACATAGTAAAAATCTAACATTCTTCTTAATTTTGTTAGCGATATCGAAAAAATTAGGACATGGTTTATCCCTTAAATAACTGCATTTCCTGGTATCAAATTTTTATTGATTTTCTCATAACAAATAATTTCTCTTATCGAGTTTAAGACAAGAATCAAAAGAATCTTATTCATCCAGGTTTTTACTTCTACTAAATAAAGTTTTGAAGTAATAACTCTCGACTTTTCGAATTTTCTTTTTTTTACACACTTTTATCTAACTTGAGTTTTGACAGTTGTGTTGGTTACTCTTTTGTGATCAAATTTTCAGTAACTTCCCATTATGTGATTAGTCCCAAATTTAAAAGACAAGTTTGTTGAAGCAGTCAGTACGTATTTCTAAAAGTTTTAAGGCAAAAAACTTTAAAAAAACTGAAGAAAAAAAAAGTCAAATTTTTCTTCACTCTAAAAGACCTTAAACAATTGCACTGAAATCCTCATAATCTGGTTGACCCATTTTGAACGTAGGAATTTTGGTAATTCTGTGTATATCATTATAATCATGATGGCTAATACATGTTTGTGTCATTTTTATATGGATAAAAGGCCTTCATTATAAATAATAAATATAAAAAAATCAATGTATGACTTTTCGTTGTAATTTCAAAGCTTATATAGACCTTTTTTCTTAAACTTCAAATCGTTATATTGGTGTATGTATTTTATAGATTACATACATCAATTGTAATTAGAAATCAGTAATTATGCATTAAAATTTATTGCAAAAATGATAATAAAGCAACTATAGTAAAAAGAACCTAAAAACAACACGAAACAATCTTGAGTTGAAAGAAATAACAATTATTTAAAGTGTTTCGTTATACAAATCAGCTGATCACAACTGTCTTGTTTTTTTGGGGGAAAAAAGTCTTTCATTCACGATTCGTTTGAGTAATAATCGTTATTTGTATCTTTATATCAGTTAATAGAATGCGTTGTAGCAAGTTAAAAGAAAACTTGTATTGTATTTGTCAAAACCCTCATAAGCTAAGCTGGATTGTTTTTAGCACAGGAGAATCGTGAACCATAAACAATATACTACAATACAATATATTAAATAAATTTAGAGGTTCAGCATATGGAAGGCGTATTGTATTTTGCATATGGGGTCAACAATCGGGCTTGCGTGTTTGGGTATTTGTATAAAAAGAATTTAATCCATCGCAAATTTTCGGAACTTCAACAAATGCTAACAAACATTTGTTTTTAGAAAATATTTGGCTAGTGGAGACTGATTATTAGCAAACGTAAGCAGTTCCGGTACAACGGGTAGGCAAACTAGGCGCTCGGTTTTATTTGAAATGCGCAGAAATTGTAAAAATTTTTTTGTTTTTGATATATTTTATACTACGAAGATTCGTTTTTTTTCTTTTAAATTAAAATATCCAATTGGAGCGGAAAATCACAAAGAAAATAGGTATCTTAAATGTTTTAAGATTATTTAAAGGTTCTCTAGAGAGTTCCAAGGTTCTTTTCATATTTTCAAGATTCTCAAATCTCATGATTCCCTAGATTATCTGAAGAAACTCTGTATGTACAAATAAACTCAAGATTATTTACAAATTATCAAAAGATTCGGTAAGATTCTCAAGATTTTGCGACGATTGGTAAGAATCTTTTTTAAGATTCTCTAGATTTCTCAAATATTCTCAGAAGCTATACTCAAATACTTGTCCGAAGATGCTCAAGAGTAATTTATTCCTCCATCTAATGACATGCTTGTTGTTATTGGCTAACACAAACTTCAAAAATTTTAATTATGATAAGAAATCTGACCTATGTATTACCTGAGTCCCGAGTGGCCTGATGCACTTACAGCTATCTCAACATGGAAAACAAGTAAAAAATTTTATTGAATAAAGATATAGAGTTTTTGACGATTATAAATTACGGATTACAATATTAATATCATCCTCATAAGAATATTGGAGAAACAGTATATCTTTAACAAAAGATTGAAAACAACAAGATTTTTAATTTGAAAACAATACATATTTATTTCAAATATATATTTGCATTTAAAAAAACTAAAAACCATCGGTTTCATAGGTATTTCAAGCTAAACCATTCATTGGTTGATCAATAAAAACTAGTTAAATAATTATTAAATTTGTTGATTTAATAAAAATGTTTTATTTTTCTAACAACTTTTATAAAATATAAAAATCAGACCGGTTTCAGATATATATATCTATCATCAGTGAAATTTTTTATATTTTATATTTTATAGTTGCCCAGCTTTTTTCGTATAAAATCGGAAAGAGACTCGGCTTAGGGGTTTCTTATGTATACCAATCCAAATTTAGAAAATACGTGATCAATTCCAACTGACGTTGAAATTGATCTCAAAATACAAATTACTTTATTTCACTTTTTAGTCCAAATAAATTGGAATCTAAAGAAGGGGTAGTGGTCAGTGGTCACCCATTTCGCGTCAGATAATTTTCCACAAAAATCCTTCATGAAAAATGTTGCACAAAACAGAATTAATTTGGTACATAATATATAAAAAGTGGAAAATTTTTCTGGCAAATTTCTTCGATGAAAGTGAAGCCGATTCATTTTCTTTGTTTTCTAAAACAATAAAATTTTCATTCACAATTGCATTCGGATATAGTAACACAGTGACGTAATGTAACGATGTCATAGATGCTGTCCATTAGCGTGGAATTTGGTTTTGCATTACAAGCAGTGTTGCAAAACGTTACTTGTAATAACGAAATAACGAAATTAAGTATCGTTTTTAGTAATAAATACTTTCGTAACATTTTAAAAATCCCGAATAATTTTTAAATATAATTTTAAGATTACATTTAATTTTAAAATAACGTAGCTAAAAGATTATAACATAAGAAAATATAATATTTTTCTGTTCCATAACGAAATAACGTACCGCAAAAATAAATATAATGCTATAAAAACGCATAACGTTACGAGTTTTTTTCTCTTTGCAACACTGATCACAAGGTCAAACAAATCCAAACCATGTTGTAACTGTATCCATATTCGTAATTATTCGCTAAGGCCGTAAAAAATGGCCAAAAAATCCAAATCATGTCGTCACTGTTTCCAAATTACTTATTGGCTAAGACTGCATTCATTTGCTTCCCAACATTTGCGACTGGTTTTAAAATTTGATAAAGGTTCTCAGCCTTTTTTATCAAGTCCATGTTAAGTATCTGGTAAAAAATATTAATATTTGAAATCGGATCCATCAATCATTCTTTCAATCATCATTCTTTTTCCTGTTTTACAAATCAATCGGTTTGTGCAAACTGTTTAGATCACTTACTGTCATAGTGACAGAATGCAGAGAAATTTCTTTGTCCGTACATCGTAGAAACGGAATGCTTTGCCGGACTTAACAGTCTCGGGGGCGCCCAATTCCCGAAAGTTTAAAGAAAGCGTTCATCAACATCTCAGAACGCATGTAGTTGTGGAGCCTACGTCTTAAAAGATATCTATGTGTTGTTGTGACACATATTGTAAATTCTTTAACACAACACTTTTAAACAACACATCTTTAACACAACACATTAAAAAATTAATATAATGGAAAATACTGTGTCAAGTCAATGAGAAAAAACCTGTAACCTAATTTTACAAATCTCGCACCGAATCTATAATTTTCTTTACAGAATTAGGATGTTTCTTTTGATTCACAGTAATGACACATATTTTCCACTTTTTTATTTGGAAATTAAACGAATTGCAAAGGCTTCTTCATCGAACGTTTGTCGGTAATCGAATACCAGATCCGCCAGCACTTTTGTACCAATATTTTGACATGTGATTGCTTTTAAGAAATTTCCAAATTTTATTAGCGTGTAAGGTGTAAATGCAATAAAAACGATATAACACGACATAATACAATAGTTCTAGTAGAAAGCAGTGTTTAAAACAAACCAACTCAGTAGAAAGGAGAGGTGGGTAGGGCGTAATTAAGCCTCTTCCCGGCTCTGAACGTAAATAAACATTATAATTTATAGCAAACGTTTGTTGTTTGTGTTTATGCAGTAAAACAAATACGGCATATTTTATAAGAATTTATAAAATTTGAAAAGAAGATTAAAGTTTAGGTAAGTTTAGGTAAGCTGGTTTTACTAAAGATGTATTTACTGTGATATTGAAGGGGTAAGCTTATTTTTAGGTAAAATAAAATTCAAAAAGCTGACTCAAAAAATGTATATGGCTAAGAACTATAAACTAAAAAAACATAAAAAAATTTTTTCTATTTTGCGTCTAAAATAAAGTCATTTCGATACCCAAATGCGTATCGAAATGGCCTTCATTAAGATACGCAAAGTTTTGTTTTTCAAGGTTGGTCACATTGGTCATACAAACGTCAGTGAAAGTTAAAACGAATAATTATATAAATAAAATTATTCTTATTAATTAATCTTATTATTAAAAAATAATCTAAATTAAATTTTAAAGTTTTAAATATTTTAATTAATTAAAATAATTAGTAATAATAACAAAATATCAAATTGACTATATTTTAATACAATACACATTTTATGAAAGCTAGTTTTGCAACAAAAAAATATATAGAAATAAGATGAAACGCAGAGCTTACTATTTTGAGTTGAAATTTTTAGAAATTTTCTTTAAAACATTAAAACATAAAAAATATTTTTTTAAATTTCAAGACAAAAAATGCAAAATAGAAAAAATAGTATAAAAAACTCGTTTCATAAGACGTTTTATCGCACTTATCCTTTAGAAAACTCCCCGCTGCGCGGGTCGTTTTCTAAACAGATTGCGTGCGATAAAATCGTCGATTATGAAACTAGTTTCTTAATATACTATTAAAAAACACACTTTGATTGAAAACGAACTGAAAACTAAAAAATAAATTTTGCATTGACACAACACGATTTTCCAAAAAAAAACAAAGATATAACCTTTGTATTAATTTTTCGTTACAGTTTTTTACAAAAAATAAAAGTGGGTGGCGTAGCCAATATAGAAAGGCAATAAATATGTAGAAAATGTGATAATTCTAAATCTTAATTAAGTAATAAGTATAAATACTAAAACTTAATTCAACTATTTTAAAGTATTATAAATTACTTATAATACAAACTGTGATGTAAAACGTTCAATACGCTGTAAAAAACTGTAACGAAAAATTTATCTTTATCAATTTATTTTATATTTTTATTTATTTAATTTATTTTAATAATTTATTTAATTTATTTATTTATAAAATTTATTATTTATAAAAGTTTATCTAACAAAACTTCTAGTTAAATAGTCTGTACATCTAATTTTGCGATCTGTGTTAAATTGTTTAAAAAGAAATTTAAATATTTATTTCCTTATTACAGTTTGAAGGCAAACATAGTTATTAATAAAAGATTTAACGTTTGAATATAACCTTTGTTTCTTTGGAAGATCGTGTTGTGTCAATGCAAAATTAATTTTTTAGTTTTTAGTTCGTTTTCAATAACAATGTGTTTTTTAAAAATGTTTTTTATTTTTTTTTATATTATAATTATGAAAATATGAAGGGGCTGAAATCTCACAGCTCTGAGATATCAAGACTTCGGTCTGAGTAAAGGATTTTAATATAGTTTTCGGCAAACAACTTTTATAAAGGCATTGTTTTTAGTTTTGGGCAGCATTACAAGTATTAGAAAGTACAAGTATTACAAAGTATTACAAAGTACAAGAATTTTTTATCTCTGTTTAGAAATTTATTACAAAGCTATAACACGAAACATCAATACGTTGCCGGAAAATTATAACATATCATAAATTAACATAACTTACTTGTAGTGAAAAGATGATATAATCAGCAAAATACTCAAAAACCTCTATATTTAGATTTTCGAGAAAATAATAAAATCATATTGCTTTCAAAATTCCAAAAATATTTTAAAAATTATAATAAAATCAAATAATTACACTTTTTTTTCAAAATTCTAAAAATATTCCAAAAATTATTGTAAAATCAAAAATTGAAACTTTTTTCAAAATTCTAAAGTTATTGCAAAAATTATAACAAAATCAAAAATTGAAATTTTTTTCAATATTCTTAAACTATTACAAAAATTATAACAAAATCAAAAATACAAACTTTTTTCATAATTCTAAAAATATTCCAAAAATTATTACATAATCAAAAATTTAAACTTTTTCAAAATTTTAAAAATATTTCAATCATTCGAAATTCAAAATACTTTTTCTAAAACTCTAAACATATCGCAAAAATTATAACAAAATCTACTATAGCAAATTTTTTTCAAAATTCCAAAAATATTCCAAAAATTATAATAAAATCAAGAACTTTTTCAAAATTCTAAAAATATTCTGAAAATTCTTACAAAATCAAAAATTGAAACTTTTCAAAATTCTAAAAATATTGCAAAAATTTATAATTCACAACTTCAAAAATTCAACGTTTTTCCAAAATTGATAAAAATATTGCAAAAAATAATAATTAACAAATCAATAACACAAACTTTTTTTAAAATTTTAAAAATATTTCAAAAATTGTAACAATATCAAAAATTTACATGTCCAATTTCATGTTCAATTACATTTCATGTCATATATACAAATAATTAATTTTATTTTTTTCTCAAAAATTGGGTAAAAAAATAAATAAAAATCATTCAGAGTGTAGACACACTTGACGCTGCTGTTACCACAACAAAAAAACCAAATGCCAACGAGGGTTAACAACAAATTAATTCAGCAGAATTATTATTTTCTTTACTTGTCAACAAACATGCATTTCATCGATCTCTTTATTTACCAACTGCGAACAGAGAAAGATCTCAACCAGCGAATCTAAACAACTCACAACAAAAAATCAGCGAACAAAAATCAACAGAATTATTATAAAAGAAGTTTATAAATTATTGATTTGTATTTTTTTCTAATTTGTAAAATAAAACAAACCAATTCATCAATCAACTAGGATAAATAAATTTAATAAAACTGTTATTCTAAAAATTTGGATATTTCTCTGTTGAAGTGTTACAGTGGCAAGGTGCGAAAACAACAAACACAATAACATGTAGTGTGACCAGACGTCCTCTTTTAAGAGGACATGTCCTCCTTTGAAGCCAAAAAAATGTGTCCGGTATCTTTTTTCAAAATAGTGCTTTTTGTCCCCTTTTTGGTCGTCAAACATCTTAGGTATTTAATTTATCTTTTGATTAAACTTTTTCTAATTATATTTTTAATTTGCTGGTAATACTATGAGCGGAGCGTGCATGAAAAACCTTGAGATTTGAGCAACTTTTTTTTATTAATTTTTAGTATTAGCTAGCACAATGCAAATGTAGTTATTATCCATACCGCAAAAATTTTTTTATCGTTTTCTTGATTAAAAATTATTTAAAAAAATTTTTTTTCTTAAAATAATTTTGAAACAAACTTGGAACATTTGGATCTCATTATTAAAGTTCGCGATGAAATCCATACAATTTAACTGCAGATAAAAAAAATAGTGTTAAATAGGGCAAAGTAAAAATTAAAAGACTTAATTTAACCAAGACAGATCAAATTTGATATATAACATCGCAACGGGAGAAACAGATAAAACTTTCATATGCACCTGAGTTATTCATGTGCTTCTGAAACAACAACAGTTTGAAAGTTTAAAAATGAGCTAA
This sequence comes from Diogma glabrata, assembly GCA_963693315.1. Classification (NCBI taxonomy): domain Eukaryota; kingdom Metazoa; phylum Arthropoda; class Insecta; order Diptera; family Cylindrotomidae; genus Diogma; species Diogma glabrata. The sequence continues at coordinate 76,521 of CAVNZG010001541.1, forward strand.
AATAAGCCAAAAACGTGTTGTAATAAATTACTTACTGCCCAACACTGCTCAGACAAAAATCGACCAACTCCTTGGATCATTAGACCATAAAAGAAAGGAAATGAAAAGAAAAAATCCCAGCGGCAGGTATATCCGCTTGAAATAGGTAGATTTCGGGGTCAGACGGTTTTGTGTCCAAATAAAACTAGATAAGTCAGATTAGTTTAAATAAAAAATATAAGTAGAAACAGAATAATTCAAAAAAATTATCGAACCAAATTAAATACATTATCCGAACTAACTCCATCAATACAATTTCGGAACAGTTTTATTTAAGTTGGTTTAAACTACTTTTAATAACATATTAAATCCACCAAAGATCAAATGAACTACGTCACAAGTACAATTATACCATCACACATAATTTATAACATTATCAAACAATTTTATTTCAAAATCATCTTTTGTTGTTGTGTTTTTTTGTTCTTATTTAATCTTTTTTCAAACGGTTACTTAGTAAAAAAAATAAAAACAAAAGAGATTTTGATAATTTTTCTATGGTATTAAATGGGTTGATATTTTTCTTGTAAGGGTTGCATTATAATGCTTATAAAAATGGAACCTTTTGGGTTAGAAAGCTGAAATTTTTTGAGGCTATAGTTGAAAAGTATGTTTAAAAGCTAAAATGAATTTAAATAACATAAACTGAAACATGATGAAAGCATTGCCTTTTGCGTTTGTTTTTATTTCAACAGCCGTAGGGTCTCAACCGTTAAACTTAAACTATTATTTTTGAAAATTTTGGAAATATTTATATTTTAAGTACGTGAAAAAAAGTTTTCAAATATGAGCTTGGCCATTTCAGCTAGATCAAGGGCAGCAAAGTTTAGTAAACTTTTAAAACAGCTGATTTTTGAGGAACCTGAAACGCCAAAGTAGTCATCTGGATAAAAATGATAGAAATATGTTCAAATATTCAATATTTATAAATTTTATTAAAATATTATGATTCAAACGGAAGTTATAGCGCCCTAAATTATTCGACATTTTAGGCTCTAGCCGCTTAACTGGTACCCGGATATGGCCAGTTCACGAACTTGTCCAAGACATTATTTGCCGGAACACACACAAAAAATTATTTTGGTGTAGGTTGAAAAATGCGACCGTGAGAGTGCCGCCAAATTCCGTTATATCTCATATCGTTATATATATATATATATATATATATATATATAAATTTTTTTTTCATTTTGATTTTCCGTCTCCGCTTATCATATATAGTCGTTTGGCACCAAAATTTTTCCGAAATTCCGAGATGAAGCACATACCAATAGGTAGATTTTTATATGAAATCTACCTAAAAGTGATAAAAAAGTAACGCAAAAACAGCGGAAAAACTAAAAACTTTTTAATTAAGTTTTCATAACTTTTTCATTACTTTTTCATTACTGTTTCATTACTTTTTTATTACTTTTACTTTTTCATTAGTTTTTTATTAATTTTTCATTACTGTTTCATTACTTTTTCATTACTTTTCCGATAGTTTTCCGTTATTTTTTCGTTACATTTTCATTGCTTTTTCAATACTTTTTCATTACTTCTCTTTACTTTTTAGTTAATTTTCTGTTTTCTTTCGTTGCTGCTTACTTTTCATTACTTTTTCATTACATTTTCATTACTTTTTTTCATTACTACTTCTTTACTTTTTCAATGCTTTTTCATTACAAAAGAAATGAAAAAGTAATGAAACAGTAATGAAAAAGTAATGAAACAGTGTAGTGCCAATATTAGTATAACACTACTATATGATAAACTGTAGTGCCAAAATTATTGCGTAACACTACTTTTTATTTCTGTTGCAAGATGTGGTGCCACTACTATTTACACACTACCAAAACGTTGTGGCGTTATTGTTGTACTAACTAGTATGATGGGCTATATCTACGTTGACACTAGTAGTTTTGTATCGAGCACTTAAAACATTGGACTCACGAAAAACTCACTTAATATCCGGAACTTGAATTTTATCTCAATTTTATTATTAAAAGATTGTACTTCTTTTTATATTTATATACACCGTTTTTTATTATTTGCACTTTATAATAATTATAATTAATTTAATTCTACAGTTCTATTAATTTGTTATAAACGAATGATTTGAAATAGCTTATTCGATAACGATTGGTTTTTAAATTGGTTTCTAGATTTAATTGTTTACTTTTAAACGACCGACTTGATTTGATTTTTGTGTAAAACTCACTTGATGGATTTTTCGGACTACCTTAACTCACTTGCTTGTTTTGTTTTGAAAAAACTGATTTTATTGATTTACTTTTAAAAACTGATTTTAAGTGAATTGACTATAAAAGACTGACTAAGTTTAAATTTCTTAATTGCTAAAAACGACTGTTTTTTGTAAAAGACTTCGGTAATTGTCTGAACACTGACTGCCTAATTGTTAATTAAAATATTTCTTTTATAATTTTAAATTGATAACCTTTGGAAACTGATTTAAATTGATATTTATTATTAATTGGTATTGCAATGAAAACGACCCGTTTTAGTTTTTAGTTTTTTGACATTTTGACGACATATTTTAGTTTTTTGTTATTTAAAAATTACGTAATGTAATTTCGCGAATTAAGGCTTATTTTAATTTTAATTTAAATCAAGATTTTGGTTATTTTCGCGGAAATATTGTTTTAATAAAATTGGAATAAATGTACGGTTGTGAAATTTGGATATATAATTGAGAACGATTGAAAATGGAAAACTAGAGTTTAGGTCAGTGTTGCGTTTTTGTTGGACTATTTATTTTGAATTTATATTTGGATATTGAGGAATGTTATTAATTAATTTGGAATATTCAGAGATACTAGATTCGAAATTTATAAGAATGTTAGCGAGATGTTAGTTTGGTAGTTTAGGTGTTTGGATATTTGTTTGCAGATACTACATTCCTGCCTCCCACGGAAAAAATTTTGTGTTTATCGTCAAAGGAATTAAAAGGAAAGCTAGGTAGAATAGTTAAAGATAAACACAAAATTTTACCAAGGTATGTATAAAAAAAGACTTGCTATTACAAAAAGGATTAGAATAGTGATTTGGTAAGAGAGATGGTACAAATATACCTGTCATTATTATTTAAAAAAAACGAAAACGAAAACAAGTATGTTTACTAGAATTCCGCTGAGAGATTGTAATAGTTTTAATAATAAAACAAACAATTTGGATCAAGAATTCTGGATTTGTTTGTAAATCAAGTTAAATTAGGATACTTCAATAATTTTATAAAGATAAAAATTTTAAAATATGACGCTTAGAACTTTTAATAGCGTTTAATTGCTATGCTCTTTATTTTTGTTGTGGTAAAAAGATGATACAGAGTAATGGGTAGAAGTAATGTTAATGATAATTAGTGAGTTAAAGATATTCGGATCGTTTAGAAGGTTGTTTAAGAAAATTCAAAATTCGTACATGGGTCAATTAGAAAGACTAATATAAAATATTCATAATTAATGTAAGCAGTAAAGGTATTCTGTGAATATAATCTCAACTTAATAGAAACAGAAATGCTAATTTTTATTAAAATCTTTTATTTCTATTCAGTCCTTCCAGATATATATATATATATATATATATATATATGGGTTTGTAACGCTTTTTTGTCCTCGCGTATAGCCCATATGATCCATCGCAGACCCCACATATGATACATCGTTGGAAAGGTCTTGGACCAAGGAAGGTTCTTAGACTATAATCGCCGCCATTTTGGACCGACCGCCATATTGAAATTTGCAAAAACCCTTCAAATGTCAAATATGACATTAATTTTCCACCGCAGACCCTACATATGATATATCGTTGGAAAGGTCTTGGCCCAAGGAAGGTTCTTAGACTATAATCGCTGCCATTTTGGACCGGCCGCCGTAATGAATTTTGCAAAAATCTTTTAAATGTCAAATATGACATTAATTTTCCACCGCAGACCCCACATATGATATATCGTTGGAAAGGTCTCGGGCCAAGGAAGCTTCTTAGATTATAGTCGCTGCCATTTTGTACCGGCCGCCATATTGAATTTTGCAAAATTCTTCTAAATGTCAAATATGACATTAATTTTCCTCCGCAGACCCTACATATGATATACCGTTGGAAAGGTCTCGGGCCAAACAAAGTTCTTAGACTATAATCGCCGCCATTTTGGACTGGCTGCTATATCGAATTTTGCAAAAATCTTTTAAATGTCAAATATGACATTAATTTTCCACCGCAGAAACCACATATGATATATCGTTGGAAGAGTCTCGGGCCAAGAAAGGTTCTTAGACTATAATTGCCGCCATTTTGGACCGGCGGCCATATTGAATAGTGCAAAAACCTTTCAAATGTCAAATATGACACTAAATATACACATATCCATTTAAAATTTTTTTTTTGTGTTGACTGAAAAAAAAAAATTAAAAAAAAAAAATAAAAAAAAACAAAAATAAACAAATATTAAATAAAAAGGGTTAAGAAACCCTGAAAATAAAATCTTTAAAAAATAAACAAAAAAAAACAAAAAGTGCACTGAAAAGGAAAAAATAAAATAAAAAAATTTAAAAAAAATTAAAAAAAATCCAAAAAAAACAAAAAACAAAAATTAAATAAAAAGGGTTAAGAAACCCTGAAAATAAAATCTTTAAAAAAAAAGAAACAAAAAGCGCACTGAAAAGAAGAAAATAAAATAAAAATAAAAAAATTAAAAAAAACAAAAAATAAAAAAAACAAAAATTAAATAAAAAGGGTTAAGAAACCCAGAAAATAAAATTTAAAAAAAAAAACAAAAAGCGCACTGAAAAGGGAAAAATAAAATAAAAATATTCGAAAAAAATAATGCAAGAGAGTTTCGAATAGGAATAGCACACTTAAAAGTAAAATATAAAATAAAAATTCAGGAATGGTTGAGCCAAAAGATAACTCGGGCCGCATATTGATGCAAGACCTTAGTGGTCGCATAGGGGTCTTAAATAAAGTAAAGGTCACAACACATTTTGAACAAAAAAGATTTTAAACGAGTGTGTTTTTATTTCGATTTGAACAATTTAAGATTAAGAGATAATACTAGTTGATGTTGGAGCGTCTCAGTGGTGTGGTGGAAAGCGCAACGAGCTTTCACGCCGAAGACCTGGGTTTCTAAAGACCTAAACAACTTCGAGTGCTAATTGTGTTCTAGTCTTTGAAAGCCACTGCAACTGGTAAGACACGACAGTATTAAAAAATAAGGGCTTCCGCCTTCCCCAATAGGATCTTAGAGATCTCTCATGTTTTTGTGAATGGAAGCTATGCACGCCCAACAATAGTATCTATCTATCGAGTAGTTGATCAAAAGAACGCAATTTATATTTTGAGAATACACAAATATACAATTTAGCTCAAACATGAGTGTGGCGGATTCGCGATTTTATGGTTGACTGCTTAAGTTCGGCAAGCAGCAAAAGTGTGCCATAGGCTCAGCCTCCGACACCAGCAGTGGTGATAATTGTTCTACGGGTGTGAGAACAAGGAACATCTGAGAGTATTTTATTTAGAGAATATAAAATATGCATAACAACGATATAAAAACACACTCGTTTAAAATCTTTTTTGTTCAAAATGTGTTGTGACCTTTACTTTATTTAAGACCCCTATGCGACCACTAAGGTCTTGCATCAATATGCGGCCCGAGTTATCTTTTGGCTCAACCATTCCTGAATTTTTATTTTATATTTTACTTTTAAGTGTGCTATTCCTATTCGAAACTCTCTTGCATTATTTTTTTCGAATATTTTTATTTTATTTTTCCCTTTTCAGTGCGCTTTTTGTTTTTTTTTTTAAATTTTATTTTCCGGGTTTCTTAACCCTTTTTATTTAATTTTTGTTTTTTTTATTTTTTGTTTTTTTTTAATTTTTTAATTTTTATTTTATTTTCTTCTTTTCAGTGCGCTTTTTGTTTCTTTTTTTTTAAAGATTTTATTTTCAGGGTTTCTTAACCCTTTTTATTTAATTTTTGTTTTTTGTTTTTTTTTTGGATTTTTTTTAATTTTTTTTAAATTTTTTTATTTTATTTTTTCCTTTTCAGTGCACTTTTTGTTTTTTTTTTGTTTTAATTTTTTTATTTTTGTTTTGGTTTTAAAATTTGTTTGATAGGTTTTAAGAGCTAATTATTGTACGTTAAGTCGCGAACTGATGATATTGTTATTATGATAAAATTGCTAAATCTAGTATGATAAATCTTATATTAAACGTTCAAATAGATATTGCGTTAGCTAGTATTAATACGTAGATTATGAATTACTTAAAAATAATATAGTTTCCGGAGTTATCGATTTAATATTTATCGTATTTATAGTAATAGAACTATTCTGGTTTAGTAAATCCCGATTTACTGCTTTCTTTGTAATTGTGAAAATTAATACGTGGTAAGCCGTGATTAAATATTGATTAAATAAGAAATTAATATTTGAAATACAAAGACTTAAATATATATCCCTTAATATTAAATGTTTCTCTAAGTCTAAAAATATGAGCATGTGACCATTGATTCTTATCTTATTGATTTTTCTTTTGTTTGTTTAAATGATCATTAAAGTAAAGACGAAAAAAAAAAATTTAGTAAAATTAAAAATCTTTTATAAAAAATTGCAACGACCTTTATTAATTGGAGATGCCATATTTATATTATGAATGATAAAATTTGATGAACTTGAAAATGTAAATTGCAAATATGTTAATTGTTTTTATTTATTTTAAAAATGTTTTTTTTTCTTTTTATAAAGATTAAATGCATTTTGTTTTTGTTTCCTATGTTTTGATGTGGGTCAAATTCTTTTTGTTTTGACATTAGGATTAATTGTTTATTATTATTGTAAAATTATTTTCAATGACAGAAATTTGTAAAAAAAAGTTTTTAAAGAAATTGTTTTCTTTTCGCAATATGTATTTCTGAATAATAAATTCAGCTATTCTTGTTTTATTATAAGAATAAAATGAGTTCAACAATTTTGTTTATTTGAAATGAATTTCGCTAATTAAATTTGATAAATATGGAGGGGCTGAAATCTCACAGCTCTGAGATATCAAGACTTCGGTCTGGGTTAAGGATTTTGATATAGTTTTCGGCAAAAAACTTTTATGCGGACATAGTTTTTAGTTAAACTCAGCAAACTACTCAAAAACCTCTCCATTTAGTGTTTCGAGAAAATATTACAAAATCACAAATTCATATTTCTTTCAAGATTCCAAAAATTTTGTAAAAAATAAATAAATCAAACTTTTTCCAAAATCCTAAAAATATTCCAAAAATTATTACAAAATCAAAGATTAAACTTTTTTCAAAAATTCTGAAAATACTGCAAAAATTATACAAAATCAAATATTGAAACTTTTTTCAAAATTCCAAATATTCCAAAAATTAGAATAAAATCAAATATTTAAACTTTTTCTAAATTCTAATAATATTCCAAAATTTCTTAAAAATTCAAAAATTCAAACTTTTTCCAAAATTCTAAAAATATTGCAAAAACTAAAAACTCAAAACTATCAAAAATTGAAACTTTTTACATAATTACAAAAATTATTATAAAATTTAAAATTTTTTAAAATTCTAAAAATATTCCAAAAATTCTTACAAAATCAAAAATTGAAACTTTTTCAAAATTCCAAAAATATTCAAAAACTATAACAAATTCAAAAATGTCCATGTCCAATTTCATTTTCATTTTCAGCAGACTATTCAAAAACCTTCAATTTAGCGATTCGAGAAAATATCACAAGATCACAAATTCATATTTCTTTCAAAATTCCAAAAATATTGTAAAAATTTAATAAAATCAAACTAAAATTGAAACTTTTTCCAAAATTACAAAAATTATTATAAAATTTAAAATTTTTTAAAATTCTAAAAATATTCCAAAAATTATTACAAAATCAAAAATTAAAACTTTTTCCAAAATACTAAAACTATTGCAAAAATTATTACAAAATCAAAAATACATACTTTTTTCAAAATTCCAAAAAAATTTCAAAAACTGTAACAAATTCAAACATTTCCATGTCCAATTTCATTTTCAATTACATTTACGTCATAAAAACAGCTACATTTTTTTTCCCAAAAAATTGGCTAAAAAAATCAATCAAATCATTTTTTGACACGCTTGACATTATTTTTTTGACAAACTTATAATGCCATAATTCTCTATAATAATAATATATTTTCACGTCATACAAATTATTTATTTTATTTCTTTTCAAAAAATTGGGTAAAAAAATAAATAAAAATCTTTCTTTTGACAAACTTGACAACATTTTTTTGACAAACTTATAATGCCATAGTTCTCAATAATAATAATAAAATCATTTCAAACAAAATTTTAATTTAATTTTTTTTCCGAAAAATTGGGTAAAAAAATAAATAAAAATTTATTGTTTTTGTCCCAAACTTGGGCATCAGATTTTTGGTCAAATTTTTTGTGAGTTATTTAAAAAAACATTTTTTGTCTTTTATACAACTATATTTCGCCAATTTCTTGTTGGCATCTTCAGGTTTAAAATATAAATATTTAGAAATCTACAAAGTAAATATGAAAAGTTTTTTGTACTATTTTAAGATTTTTTAAATAAAAATTGCTTACATGAGATTTATTTTTGAGGTGATTGTAATGGTATGATTATACTAACTAGTAACTACTATACTCTATTTTCACAAAACACATTAAATTGATTTAATAAAATTAAAAGCCTAAGGTAAAATAAGTTAACAAGAATAAACAATTTTTAAAACTTTTTACAAAAACTACACAGCCAAATTGAAATCATAAAAAAATTAAATTAAAATCACACAAATATTACTGATTAAAAAAACTTTGTTTAAAATTATAAATTAACTAACAGCTAGCATCATATATATCTACTGTTTTTTTGTTTTATTGTTGTTGGCGGTAAATTGTTTTATTATAATGAAGTTCAAAAGAAATGAGACAGAGAAAGAAAAGGAAAATACATTTTATGCTGATATCAATTATTTAAATATGCTATTTCATTTGATTAAAGGTGTGTAGAGTGGAGATAAATTTTCTACATCTGATCGTTTGTTGCATGTATGTTTGTAGGTTTTTATGTGCAACATTTCTTTAATTAGTCGTTTATTGTAGTTTTTTCCCTATCCAGAATTATTGGTTCATCTGTGTTGAAGTTGTGTCCTGTTTCATTTGCGTGTACTGCCACCATTGTGCTATGATCCGTTATTAAGTGTTTCTTGGAGATGTCGTGTTTATGTTGATTCATCCGGTTTTTTAGTATTTGTCCCGTGTGTCCTATGTAGATGGTTTCACAATTTTTGCAATTTATTCGGTAAACAACCCCATCATTGTCTACTTTCTTTTTAACATCTTTCAGTAGCGGTAAAATATTTTTGATATTGTTTTGTGTCTTGTAACCTAGCTTTATCCGTTTATCAACCGTAGTTATAATTTTTGCTATGTTTTCGGATAAGCCTTGATGGTAAGTGCATCCAATATATTTAGTTGTATTTTGTTCCGTTGGTGCGTCTGATTGTGATGGTTGAACTTGGCTTTGTGTTTTTTGTAATATTTGTTTTTTTGTACTTTTCAGTATATTTTTGATTAGTTGTCTAGGATAGTTGTTTTTTTCTAGCAAGTTTTGTGCTAAAATTGTGTTGTTAGGCCAATATTCCGTTGAAGATAGTGTTAGAATTCTATTTATTAGTGATTTTGCGGTATTGATTTTTTGAAAATGGGGATGTGCAGACCTGTAATTTATGATTCTACCTGTATTTGTTGGTTTTTGAAAGAAAGCCGTTTCAAGTTGTGGAGAAGTGTTCCGTATTAATTCTATGTCTAAATAAGGAAGTTTTCCATTATTTTCAACCTCCATGGTGAATTTAATATTTTTATTGATGCTGTTAAAAATTGTATAGGTGACTTCTAATTCTTCTTTGGGAACAATCAGGAGTATATCATCTACATATTTTACTAGTAGTTTTGGATCAAATGAGATTTGCGATATTGCTTCTTTAATTATGTCTGTTAATACAAAGTCTGCTAGTATCGTTGAGACACATCCTCCAATTGTCAAACCTGATTTTTGTGCATAGTGGTTTTCATTAAATTTAAAATATGATGTGTCCTGAGTGTTTATTATGTTTATAAACATTGGTTTCGGTATTGTTGTTTTTTGTTGAATGATTGGCCATCGCTTTTCTATCGCTTCATATACTAAATTAGGTGGAATTTTTTCGTACATTGATATTACATCAAACGACGCAATTAGTTCATCATGGGATATCTCTATTGTTGATAGTTGTCTCTTTAGATCAAAAGAATTCTTTATATTGTATGGGTTATCTGGGTCTATTGTTTTTAAAATTTCATTAAGATGTTTCGAAAGGTAGTACGATGGACTGTCAATACTTGATATAATTAAACGTACATCTTTATTAGGCTTATGCAGCTTCATAGTTGCATAGCAAGAAGGTGGTTTTGCTATATATGTTATTAGTCTTCGTTTTGTGTGTTCATCAATATGCTTGTGTTTTTGGAGAATTTTCACTAATGTATTGTTTCTTTGTTGGAGTTTTGTTGTTGGATCTGTGCTAAGTTTGTTGTAATTAGATGGGTTTTCTACAATATTGCTAATTTTTTCAATGTAGTCTGTACGTTTCATTGCTATTGTGGTATTTCCTTTATCTGCTTTTATTATGATAATATCCTTATTGGTTCTAAGAAATTGTTTTGTTTGTTGTAATTTTTGTTGGAGTACTATGTCATTTGGAGAGGGTTTTTGGTGCTTTATGTGTGAGTTTAAATGTTTCCCGATTTTTTCCCTGATGTCATTTCTTATGTCATCTGACGATATTTCAGTTCTTCTTATTATGTTTTCAATATCGGCAATGCAGTCAAATATTGGAAACTGATCTGTTTGGTATTTTATTGCAAACTTTGGGCCATATGATAAAACGGATTCAACCTCAGCCGGTATCTGTTTTCCAGTAAGATTAACGAACCAATCCGGATTATCCCTTAGATCATATGTTTGTTGGTTTAGTAATTTTTGGTATTTATGTTCTAAAATTGAATTTTAAGAATTGTTTGTGATTGATGCTGTGCTTTGTAGAATTGTTGGAGTATGCTAAGATCTATTTCGGAAGCTAGTATTTGTCTAATTGATGTTAAAATTGAGCTACAATTGTTTATTTTTTCAAATGTGTTTCGTATGGTTAAGTTGAGTAGTTTTTGGTTGAGAGTAATCTTCAGCCTTCGGCTTTTGTTATATTGTAAATGTAGAGATGAAAATAAATGGTTTGTTTTATCGGTCAAAAATATTTTAAACAAAGGTCGATAAGACTTAAAGTCTTAAAAACAAAAATAAAAATCATAAATAAAAATCTTTCTTTTGACACACTTGACAACATTTTTTTGACAAACTTATAATGCAATAATCTAGATTTTGGTCTCACATACCAATCACGACCATCAAGATTTCTCGAAATTCAATGTTCCTACTCATAATCACTTAAAATGAACGTTTTTTAAGCAAAAAATATGCAAATTTCCTTGTTTTGACACACATAATGATTTTTTGACATACTTCCGGTACAGTAATCGAACACAGCGTCCTTTCGGACCTGTCTCTTGAGTATACCTATTTTTAGAAAAAAAATTTTTTAAATCCCTCCAGTGGTTTTGACGGCCGAAAGACATACATTTTTTTTTTTTTGCTTTTTTAGAATCAGTAAGTCCTAAAACGTCGAGAAATGCCAAAAAAAGTGGGGGTAAGAATTTCACTATGAGCTCATGAATGTAATACTTAGGTCTTTCAGACCGAAGTAATTACATATGTTATGAAATATGAAGACTTAGTAATCTTTAATATAAAAATGAATCGCTGAATGTGTTGCTAAGCGCAAATCTCGAGAGCAACTGAACCGATTTCGCTAATTTTTTTTTTAGAATATTCCTTGAAGTACGAGGATGGTTCTTACGGAGAGAAAAATTTAAAAAATTGCCTGAAAAAGTCTAAAAACAACACTTTTCTATACTACCATACTATCGATTCGTAATAATACTTAAAAGTCAATTTGAACTTTAATACCATACCATAAAGTTTAAATGTTAGTGGAGAGGTTCCGGGAAGGCAAAACAATTGAGTGACGTTAGTATCGTATAAATATTAATGTCAATATTTGTCAATATTTATACGATGGTAACATTACTCAAAAACAAATTGTCTATTGTCTGTGGTAAAATGTCACTTGATATATAAACGTCTCTTTGCTGTGCATCTATAATATTACTAAATCTATAAGCCACAAATTTCTATAAAATTAAAAAAGTGTTGTGTGTTTGTGACTCAGTTATACTCAATAATATACAAATGAATCGCTGAATGTGTTGCTAAGCGCAAATCTCGAGAGCAGCTGAACCGAATTCGCTAATTCATTTTTTAGAATATTCATCAAAACGATTGAGTGACGTTGGTATCGTATAAATATTAATGTCAATATTTGTCAATATTTATACGATGTTGGCATTACTCAAAAACAAATCAAATTGTCTATGGTAAAATTTAATATACGCAATAGACCAGGGAATCCAAATTTACAAATAAGTAAAGAAATTTACAATGAGGCATTGATTTCCATTGAGGATACGTGCTTGATGATGTCAAACAAGCTATTATTTCAATTGGGGATGGCCGCGCCCAATCGCCCAATGCACGATGCTTTTCATCAAGAGTTACAACGTGAAAAATCGTACGATATCCATACTTTGAAAGAATCGATTCAAATAAATCTTCCACTATTGAACGAAGAACAAAAGTATGTATTTGATACTCTTATAAAAGTAATAAATTGGATGCTCCTGGTGGTACAGGTGCTCCTGGTGGTACAGGAAAACTTTTTTGATTACTTTAATATTGGCAACAATTCGCTCAAAAACTGAAATTGCTCTTGCTCTTGCTTCGTCAGGCATTGCAGCAACTTTGCTTGAAGGCGGTCGAACAGCCCATTTAGCTCTAAAATTGCCATTGAATATGCAAAGAAACGAAACTTCAACCTGCAACATTTCCAAGAATTCTGCAATGGCAAAGGTTTTGCAGCAATGTAAACTAATAGTGTAGGATGAATGCATAAGGGCGCATAAAAAATCTTTAGAGGCTTTAGATAGAACCTTAAAAGACCTACGGAACAACCAAAACCAATTTGGTGGCGCAATGATTTTACTATCAGGAGATTATCGGCAAACATTGCCAGTGGTTCCACGTTCAACGCATGCTGATAAACTGAATTCATGTTTAAAGTCCTCCAATTTGTGGAAACATGTCAAGGTATTACATTTAAGCAAGAATATGCGTATCATGTTGCAAAATGATCAATCTGGAGACATATTCTCTAAACAACTCATTGATATTGGTAATGGCCAATTTCCTATAGACGTGCTGACTGGCTGCATCACCTTTTCTGAGAGTTTTTGTCAGTTAACGCAATCAAAAGCTGAACTCATTCAAAAAGAGTTTCCAAATGTTGCTCAAAATTACTTATTTCATTATTGGTTGAGCAAACGAGCTATACTGGCTGCCAAAAACACTGATGTAAATGAATTAAATTTCAAAATTCAAGATAACATTCCTGGCGAAATGAGGACATATAAATCAGTTGATACGGCAACTAATGAAGATGATGTCGTGAACTATCCACCGGAATTTTTAAACTCACTAGATTTGCCAGGATTGCCACCTCACAATATTCAATTAAAGGTTGGATCTGCAGTTATAATGTTGCGAAATATTAACCAACCGCGATTTTGTAACGGCACACGATTAGCAATAAAAAAATTACTGAATAACGTAATAGAAGCAATCATATTGGAAGGAAAGTATAAAGGAGAAGACGTTTTGATACCCCGCATCCCAATGATTCCGACGGACGTACCATTCGAGTTTTAACGACTGCAGTTTCCAGTACGGCTTGCTTTCGCTATGACTTTAAACAAATCCCAGGGGCAGTCATTAAGTGTTTGTGGTATTAATCTAGAAAACCCATGTTTCTCGCATGGTCAGTTGTATGTTGCCTGTTCCCGTGTTGGAAAACCATCTACTCTATTTGTTTACGAGCCAGGTAATCAAACAAAAATATCGTGTACCATAAAGTACTTCAATAAAAATGAAAATTAATTTAGAATAAGTAAAAATAAAATGAAATATAATAAGTAGGTATCATAATAAGAAATCTGAAATTGTAATTTTCATTGTGATTTTTTAGTGACTATTAAAAAAATTTTAGGTGTTTTTTAATTTATTATTTTTTTACATAATGTAATTGTTGACTTATTAACTTTCTTTTTTCTTTTTTTAATCTTACAAGTTGACCCGGCGTCCCGAATAGCAGAATAAGTATTAAAAAAAAAATAAAAAATTAAAGAATCGACTGTTAGGCTTTTTTATTTAGTTATACGTTTTTTTATTGCTTACTTCAAAACTTATTTGATTGCTAATTTTTCATATATCCGAACTGATCAGCTGGTTTTCATTCATATTTTTAAAAATAAAAATTGAAAATTATGCTATCATTTCTCACTACCACTTTTGAAATCATTGCTTCTACGTCAACAAAATGTCTACGCAAAAACTTTATTTATAAGCGTAGTGAAGCACGCCGGGCCTGCTAGTAGTAAATAAAAATCGTAGTAAAGTATATTGGTTTTGTTTCTGTTAAAAATTATGTTATTTTTGATTAGCTTGCGTATCTTAAAATTATTGTCTTAATATCAGTGTTGCAAAACGTTACTCGTAACGTAACGCAAAAACGAAATAACGAAATGAAATAGCGTTATGAGTAATAATTACGTTCATAACGTTTTAAAAATTAAACTACGTTACAATAACGTAAAACGTAACGATAACTCAATATTTTATTTCGTTTTTCGGGTGACTTTTTGTATAATTATTTATATGAAAACAACTCTTTATCAATTTTTGCGGACGCTTAAACTACAGATTTTGGTATTTCTAATGCCCGATTTATAGTCGGTAACGTTAACTTAATGTTAACTTTAACTTAACCGTAACTTAAGACATCTAAAAATTTTGATTTATAGTCGGTAAGAAATTACGTATTCATTGACGTTTGATCTGATATTAATTATGGTTTTGTAATCAATGTTACAAATCAATCAATTCTTTAAAAGTAATAAACTGATTTTAAAATCAAAATTTAAAATAATAAAATTCGAAACATATGTACATTTGATACAAAATTTAAAAATAAAAAAATTTATTTTCATATTAATTTTCTGCTAATATTTGGCTTTAAAGTCGCTCTTTTTATATCCTTTGCATTTTTTAAAAAATAAAATTTTATTTTTATGGACACTTGCAATTAAATATTACTTTTTTTCAGTTTTTATACCAAACGTCAAAAATCCTTAACAAAATCTTTAAGATAGAATGAAATGAACTTTACGTTAAGTTAACGTTAAGTTTGCGTTAACAACTATAAATGCTCTAGTGCATTTTCATACATTTGTACTTTACGTTAAGTTTAAGTTACCGACTATAAATCGGGCATAAAATGTTGTACAATTTTAAGTTTACTTTAAATAATTTCAAGTCTGTAGTAGCCGTTTTGCATCACAGGTATTTTGAATAATTTTAAGAAAGAATATTTTTATGCTGGCCGAGAAATCAATCTGAAGATCTATTAAAAGCAACTCTAATAGTTATAAACAAACTATCAGATTTGTGAAAACTCCTGATAAGATTGCTTAGTTTTGGTAAAAATTAATTATTTTTAATATGAAATGATTTCAAAATATTCGCCGGAGTGACGTGAATAATCCATTGTATAATTCTTTAATTTTAATTACGTCAGTTACATATCTACGCCCGTCGATGATCTCCACGAGATCAAAACTATAGTAGTGTGAATTATAAAAAATATATATACTTAAAAATTTTAAAATTATTGTTTTTTAATTATTTTTTATATATAACAATAGTGAATAATAAAAGGTGTCGTTATTAAAATTAAAGAATTTGAAATGAGTCAAATTTTATAGTTACGTTATTTTAAAATTAAATTGTAATGTTTAAAACTAATCTGTTAAACATTACATTTAATTTTAAAATAACGTAATTATAACGTTATAACATAATAAAATATAATATTTTTCTGTTTCATAACGAAATAACGTACCGAAAAAATAAATATACTGTTATAAAAACGAAACGCATAACGTTACGATTTTTTTTTTCGTTTTGCAACACTGCTTAATATAATATGTATTTATGCTTAATGATTTTAAAATTATTATTTTTATTGATTGTATTGATTATTGATCGGAATCGGTATTGGTAATAAGATTATTGTTTTTCGATTATTATGTTTCTTGTATGTTGTATAAATTGTAAGTATAAATTGTTTAGATTTGACTTATGGTTAAGGCTAGTATTAGGTTTAGGATAAGTTGGTTTGGTTTACTTGTGGTTTATATTCGTATTGTATTTAGGATAGGTTTGTTTGATTGGCTTATGGTTTAGGTTAGTATTAGGTTTAGGATAGGTTTGTTTGACTTTGGTTGGCTTATGGTTTAGGTTAGTATTAGGTTTAGAATAGGTAGGTTTGATTTACTTGTGGTTTAGATTAGTATTATGTTATAATAAGATGATTTGGTTTACCTATGCTCTAGGTTGGTTTAAGCGGAATTTGATAGTTTTTTAGAAAGCTGTTGTTTTTAAAAATGTGGAAATTTTATCGTTAGAAAGTAATTTTGAAGGAAAGTTACTTCGAATTTGATTTGTGTACTTGACTAACAAATAAGTATTGTCTCTAATAATATGTAACAGATGACCGGTTGTACAAAACTTTGCAATGTCGAATATGATTTTACGAGATGCTAGTAGTAAATTCTTGGAAAAACAGACAGGAAATTTTTGGAACAGATTTTAAAGCCAATTAACTGAATTAGACGAATACGAATGAAATTGTATTATATTGGTTATAATCGGAAGTGTAAGTTGTAAGGCAATAGTTTTCTTGACGTGAATACACGAAAGGCTAAGATATAGTAGAATTGATTTCAACAGTTTGGAAAGTTGCAATGGACAGTGTATCCGATTTTCAATACGTCTTGGTCTTTTTTGGTCGCAGTTGCTTACAGTTATTTTGTTATTAAAGTCATGTTAATTTATCGTAGCAGACTGGTTCAACGTTTTAATATTTTCGGTGTCGGAGTAGTCGGGACTGCTTGGTTGGAGCTTAATCGTATGTTGACCGGTTTTGTTTTTTCGAAATTTCATATTTGTGTTAATCGTTTTAGATATACTTCGGCGGCTGTGTAATTTGATATATGGTTTTTTGTTTGACGATTTCTTTTCCACTACCATAGTTGAGGGCAAATATTGATTTTTCTTAGAACTGGTTGGGTTTTTTGATTTCTGGATTTTGTTTTTGTGACAATTAGAATTAGTTTGGCATTTCAAAGTGGGAGTTTGTAGTTTATGGTGTGTATAATTTTTAGTATTTTTTAATTTGGTTGGTATTGATGAAATTCGCTTTGTGTTCGAAATTTTTATAGGAATATGCATTAAGTTTCGGGACATGTTTTGTTTTAGAACTTCGGAATACAGAATTGGCGTTGAAATAATTTTTGATTTAATTTGTGATTTGTCTAAGTTATTGTCGGGCGCATTTGACCTAGTTTTGTTAGTCGGAAATTTTTGGCTACTATGTGTATCTGATAAAGATAACAGAGCATTTTCTGTAATAGTGTTTACAAGGGATGTTGAATTGGCCTTTAAAATTTTAACGTTTTCTGTAAGATTGTTTACGAAAAGGGTTGGATTGAACTCTGTAATTTGAGTTGATTCAGTTGGAGTTTTCTGGATACTTTGGTTGACTGATATGGATAGTGTATTTGCTATCAACACGCCAGGACTTACTTCCTTAGCCATGGTAATTGTCGCTTCATTCGGGACGTTCGAGTTGTCTATCTGTTTTATTTTCTTTGGTCCGGCTGGTATGATATTGCATTTAGTTTCATCACTAAGTATATTTCCGTTTGTTTTAATTTCTTTAGTGGGTGAAAGTTTTATATTTTCCGTTCCTGAGTACTCGAGTGAGATATCCTTGGTTCTCTTCGATGATATGGGTTGATGTGCTATTGAATGACTAATATCATGAGATTGTATGGTAGATTGTGATGCCATAAAAGATGGGCTTGAATTTAGACTTTGTGACATCGCATCTGATCTAACATCAGACTGATGTGATCTTGCAGAAACATTCGATTCAGAATTCTGTGAATGTGAAGCATTATCAGCATAACCATGTGGAAAAGTTGGAGATAGACTTGTATCAATATTTTCTGGATTTAAGTAATTTAGGTCGTCTGTGTTAATATTAGTAAACGGAATGTCTGTATACGTATCGGTAACAGGGAAATTATTTGACAAGGAAGTACTAGACGGGTTAAAATGTAAAGTAGATGCAGCCCTTTTTTATTCGGTCACTGATGCAGGAGGCTCTACGTCGGAATTATCCGATAAATTTAGTTTTGTATTTTTTAAAATGTTTGACGGTGCTATCGGGCCTTCGGAGTTTATATTGGAGTCTGATTTTGATATAATATTTGTATTTAAATTAGGTCGTTCTGTTTGAAAATTTGTATTGTTTGTATTGTTTTGTGATTGGTTACAAGGTTTAGGAATATTTGATGTGGCCTGAACAGCTGAAAGCGATGGAAGAGATGATATATCGGATGATGGGGGCCGTGGAGTAATTCGATTTTCGTTTTGGTGTTGTGGGATTATACTGTTTGGTAATGTCAGTGGAGGAGATTTAGAAGTGTTTGTTATATTTTGTGAAGGAACGTATGTTGTATAAGAAGTTGTGTAGTTAAATTGAGGAGAGTTTGTGTTATGTTGAGTTATGTCGAGTTGAGGAGAACTAGCTTTTCTGAAGGATAATACAAAATATATACGTAAAGTTGACTCTATGTCTGGAAATGGTTCGAATAGTTTATTTAACATGGCTGTTATACGTGAGTATAGAATTTTGGCAAACATTTCCTGTTCTAGGTTGTTTAATAGATGTATGACATTTTTGGCTTGCATAACAAATTTTACAAATATTTTACAAATTTTACAAATATCGTCATCAGCAGTGCTCAGATGAAATCAGCGGCATCATGCCTCAAACTTATTCTTACCCCCGTTCCACTCGGCAATCGGCTGCCGCAACCGGTGAAACGGTAAAGATCCCGCGCTGTCATACTGGCAGATCGCAGAGAGACTTCTTTGTCCGAACTGCGTACAAATGGTCTCAGGTCTCAGGTCTCTCACTCTCAAGTCTCAGGTGGCTTCAACCCACAGATGTTTAAAAAAAGCGTTAATCTACACCTTAGAACGCCAGTTGTTGTGAGACCCAGGGCTAGACCTGGGTCTTAAAAGGTATTTATGTGTTGTTGTGACACATATTCTAAACCCTATTACACAACACATTTTATTAAAAAAAAAAAAAAAATAACAAAAGTGTCTATTTTTTCGATATTGTTAATGTCAAATTTGTTAACAATACCGAATAGGTGGTCGATATAGACTACCATAGAATTTAGCATTTTGGGTGAAAAGTATTTATTATTATGTGGCCAGGATTATAGGATTGAATACAGGAAAAATAACTATCGGATTGACTACAGGGAAATACGGATTGAATACAAAAAGATGATGACCAAATTTCGAGTTTTGGTGAAAATTAAGAATTTAATCGAATTTAAATAATAAAAAAAAAATTACTGTTCTATTTTATCTTGATACAACTTGATACACCGTATAATGTCTGAACTAACTTACTACTAATTACGATTGAAAAATCTTACCAAATTATTTGAACACGAAGTTTATGTTGGTGAAGTTGATGATGGTGATCCTTCCTTTTATTGCGGATACTCCAGTTTTTTTTTTTTTAAATTCTATTGGGGCTGGAACACAGCTCGTTATTCGTATCCAATTGTAAATGGTGGGTTTGCTGTTCGTTTACTCCTTTAAATTCCTTCTCCTTTTGTCGGTAAGGATAACCGGCTGCGCCAAATGTAGTGCCAATATTAGTATAACACTACTATATGATAAATTGTAGTGCCAAAATTATTGCGTAACACTACTTTTTATTTCTGTTGCAAGATGTGGTGCCACTACTATTTACACACTACCAAAACGTTGTGGCGTTATTGTTGTACTAACTAGTATGATGGGCTATATCTACGTTGACACTAGTAGTTTTGTATAGAGCACTTAAAACATTGAACTCACGAAAAACTCACTTAATATCCGGAACTTGAATTTTATCTCAATTTTATTATTAAAAGATTGTACTTCTTTTTATATTTATATACACCGTTTTTTATTATTTGCACTTTATAATAATTATAATTAATTTAATTCTACAGTTCTATTAATTTGTTATAAACGAATGATTTGAAATAGCTTATTCGATAACGATTGGTTTTTAAATTGGTTTCTAGATTTAATTGTTTACTTTTAAACGACCGACTTGATTTGATTTTTGTGTAAAACTCACTTGATAGATTTTTCGGACTACCTTAACTCACTTGCTTGTTTTGTTTTGAAAAAACTGATTTTTTTTATTGATTTACTTTTAAAAACTGATTTTAAGTGAATTGACTATAAAAGACTGACTTAGTTTAAATTTCTTAATTGCTAAAAACGACTGTTTAATTGATTTTTTGTAAAAGACTTCGGTAATTGTCTGAACACTGACTGCCTAATTGTTAATTAAAATATTTCTTTTATAATTTTAAATTGATTACCTTTGGAAATTGATTTTAAATTGATATTTATTATTAATTGGTATTGCAATGAAAACGACCCACTGACCATATTTTAGTTTTTTGTTATTTAAAAATTATGTAATGTAATTTCGCGAATTAAGCGCTTATTTTAATTTTAATTTAAATAAAGATTTTAATTATTTTCGGTTGTGAAATTTCGATATATAATTGAGAACGATTGAAAATGGAAAACTAGAGTTTAGGTCAGTTTTGCGTTTTTGTTGGACTATTTATTTTGAATTTATATTTGGATATTGAGGAATGTTATTAATTAATTTGGAATATTCAGAGATACTAGATTCGAAATTTATAAGAATGTTAGGGAGATGTTAGTTTGGGAGTTTAGGTGTTTGGATATTTGTTTGCAGATACTACAACAGTAAGGAAAAAGTAATGAAAAAGTAATGAACAAATCTTGAAAAAGTAATGAAAAAGGAATGAAAAAGTAAGGGAAAGTAATGAAAATGTAATGAAAAAGTAATGAAAAAGTAAGGAAAAAGTAATGGAATGGTAATGAAAAAGTAATGAATCAGTAATGAAAAAGTTATGAAAAAGTAATAAAAAAGTAATGAAAAAGTAATGCTACTGAAAACACTGTTTTTCTTGAGTGAAAGCTTGTTCACGAGACGTGATAGCGTCGAGTTCACGTGCGTAAAACGTTTTCATCTCGCGTATGGAATGCAATTTGTTCTACAATAGTAACTATATAAACGATATTTACACTGAAAAAAAAATTAAAGTAATGACAACCTCATCTCAAAGTTGGTAGTTTATTATTCAAACAAAGAAAAAATATTTGCAAACAATTTCACCGTGAGTGGGACAACTAAATCAAAACATTTGCCCGGCGTAACGTTTATTTAAAATAAAAAATGTTATATCCAATATAACAGTAGTTGAATAAAGTTATTAAAGTTAGTTCCATAAACAATATGTTTGGCCTTATATCATGAATTTTTTATTTTAAAATTGAATTATTTGAGGTTAATTGGACTATATTTTCTTTTCACATAAATGTTTCGTGTGATTGTCTCAACTTCATCGGTTTATAATTGTAGAGTTGTTGAAGCAATTTCGTAGTTTGATTCGCCATATCTGCCCGCACGGTGAGGTTGAGACAACTGCATTTCGATTAGAAATAGAACATGTTTTTCAGTGTATTATAAATTAATTAATTAGAAATCGACAACATAACATTCAAATTCATATTCTTTTCACAGTTGCTTTGTTTTAAAAACTTTGTAAAATTACATGAAAATACCATAGCAGTTTGTTATTTAGTGGAAAAAATCCATTTTCACAGGGGACCAAGCAGGTATAAAAATAAACTCAGGAAAACAATAGATTCTTGTATGAGGTTAGAATGAAGGCAATTCTTCACGAGGTTGAAGTTTCCCGGAACGAGCGTAGCGAGTGGAGGGAATCATCCGAGTGAAGAATTGCCATCATCCTAAGCGAATACAAGATGCTATTTTATCCACGACTGCAAAATATTTCGTTAATTTCCAGTTTTCCTGCAAATGTTTGTATCGCCATATTGAAATAAATAAATCAAAGATAGCAAAAAAAAAAACAAAACTAAAACAAGTTTGTTGTTTATTTTATATTTTATATATGTATTGTTCTTGTTTTAACCTGTTTATATTACTATACCAACAAATGAAGTTTTTAATTTGTTAGAGGAATATTTAATAAACTATAGAACTGTTAAAGAATTTAATCAAATTCACTAGTTGTGGAATGAATACAATTACAATGGAAGACATACGCATGGAAAGCATATATTCTTTAGTAGTCGTGGATAAAAGTTTTTACATTGTGCATGCATGCTGAGATTGTAAATGTAATTATTTTTATATCAAAATTGTTTTCTTAGCTCTGAAATAAAGTGAACCTTTTCTGATGAGTTTTAAAAATCTTGACCGCACCCCCTCTCCAATAAAAGTTTGTCCTCTTTTGTGTAATGCTCAATCTGGCCACCCTAATAACATGGTCCTTCGTAGCCGAATACATTTCTAAAATCAGCAAAAGTGCAATTGTAGCAGTGAAACAAAGGATTTCTTATAATAAAAGAATTGTATGTATATCATTCAACTCAATAAGGAAACCACATGGAAAAAGGTACAAAATTAATGTTAACCTACACCTTGAGTGAGTCTCTTTATCATAATATCTTCTTATATATATAAAAATCACGTGTCACGATGTTTGTCCGCGATAAACTCCGCAAAAACGTAACCAATCTTAATGAAATTTTGTACAATGTGTGTATGATAGTCCAGCTTGAGAGATAGGATAATTATTATCTTGATTAAATGCCTAAATTTTTATATTATTTTTTTAAATTTTTCATTGATCTTCAATATTAGTTTACAAAAATCAATATCAAATTGAAAAATACTCTTATTTGTATTGCTTATTAAATAAAACGGTTAGAGGTAAAAAAATTTGTCATCAAAACTGGATGAAAAACTAGCGAAGCTTATTTTACAACCTTTACACCATTGAATAAATCTAAGGAAGAGTAACTAGACATTTTGAGTGAAGCTTCTAATATTTAGTATTGGTGAAGTTTGATAGTGTTCGCATTCTAGCTGGGTGGTACTGTTTACAATTTGCATATTCATATTTTCAAAACATACAAAAGAAATAATAAATGTAACATATAAATTGAAAAACCTAATATGTTTGAATAAAATATTTCCTTATATTTCAAAATATAAATATTTTTAATTGTCCATGCAACACAAATTTTAATCATATTGTATTACCATAGAGAAACATATATAGAGATAAATAACCTCTATTCACACAAATTGTATATGGAATGCTGATAATACAAATAAAAGTACAACCAGAGATGAAGGGTTAAGCAATATACAAATTTTACAAATTATACATTGCATTCTTTCTGTCTTATATGAAACAATAAACAAAGCAAATCAAAATAAAAAAATGAGAATTTATATTTGAAAGAGAAATATTTCTTTTGCTTTATTTTCTATTTTACTTTATTTTCTATTTTACTTTTACTTAAATACGAAAAAATACGATAATTATAAAATAGAAAATAAAAAAAAGTACTCGTATGTATGAGTGTTTAAATATATAATTTAAGAATTGTATTGAGATGATAGTTTTTTATATTTAATAAATATAATTTCATTCATTGATAATTTAAGTACTCGTATGTATGAGTGTTTAAATATATAATTTAAGGATTGTGTTGGGATCATAATTTTTTGTTTTTGTATATTGAAGAAGCAAATGATTGAATTTGTTATTTGGGTTACGAATTGTTTGTTTTGTTGTCAAGATTTTTTATTTATTTTTTCATCTTTTTTTAAATGGATTTGAACTATATTAAGTTTTTATTGTCCTAGGTCGATGACTAGATTTTAGAATATATCAATTTAGTTTGGTCAGAGTTTGATTTAAATTGATTCATTTGGTCGTGTTTGATATAATTACTTCGGTCTGAAAGACCTGAGATTACATTCATGAGCTCAAAGTGAAATTCTTACCCATGCTTTTTTGGCATTTCTCGACGTTTTAGGACCTACTGATTCTAAAAAAGCAACAAATAAAAATGTATGTCTGTCTGTCGGCCGGCCGTCCGCCGTCCGTCCGTCACAACCTACGAAATCTAGAAAACCGCTGAACGGATTTGAAAATTTTTCTAAAAATAGGATTACTCAATAGAAAGAGCCGAAAGGACGATGTGTTCGATAGCTGTACCGGAAGCGTGTCAAAAAAATCGTCAAGTGTGTCAAAACAAGGAAATTTGCATATTTTTTGCTTAAAAAACGTTCATTTTAAGTGATTACGAGTAGGAACATTGAATTTGGAGAAATCTTGATGGTCGGGATTGGTATGGGAGACCAAAATCTAGATTTTTGCATTATAAGTTTGTCAAAAAAATGTTGTCAAGTGTGTCAAAAGAAAGATTTTTATTTATTTTTTTACTCAATTTTTTGGAAAAAAATAAAATTAATAATATGTATGCATGAAAATATATTATTATTATTGAGAATTATGGCATTATAAGATTGTCAAAAAAATAATGTCAAGCGTGTCAAAAATGATTTCATTGATTTTTTTAGCCAATTTTTTGGAAAAAAAAATTTATGTTTTTATGAATTGGTTTTATTGAACTGGTTATAGTTTTTGAAATAGTTTTGGAATTTTGATAAAAGTTTGTATTTTTGATTTTGTAATAATTTTTGCTATATTTTTAGAATTTTGGAAAAACTTTGAATTCTTAAGAATTTTTGGAATTTTATTAGAATTTAGAAAAACTTTAAATATGTGATTTTATTCTAATTTTTGGAATGTTTTTGGTATTTTTCAATTTTTGATTTTGTTATAATTTTTATAATATTTTTAGAATTTTGGAAAAAGTTTGGATTTTTAAGAATTTTTGGAATATTAATGGAATTTAAAAAAGTTTAAGTATTTGATTTTATTCTAATTTTTGGAATATTTTTGGAATTTTGAAAAAGTTTGATTTTATTTAAGTTTTACAATATTTTTGGAATTTGAAAGAAATATGAATTTGTGATTTTGTAATATTTTCTCGAAACGCTAAATGGAGATGATTTTGAGTAGTTTGCTGAGTGTATCATCTTTTCACTAAATTATGTTAATTTTTGATCTGTTATAATTTTCCGGCAACGTATTGACGTTTCGTGTTAGTTTTGAAATAAATTTCTAAACAGAGATAAAAAGTACTTATACTTTAACAAATCAAAATAAAAAAAGAGAAACATTTATATGCATTTGAAATTTCTTTTGCTTTATATTCTATTTTACTAATGAGACAACAAAAAATACGATGATAAAATACAATTAATAATTAAAAAAAAAACTCGCATGGATTAGTGTTTCCTTTGACATGTTTATATAAAGGTTTTTAGAATTCATTGATAATTTTGGTTTGTTTTTGTAAGTTAAAAATGGTCAAAATAATTTTTCAGTTTTTGAAGAATTTGGGTTACGCGTTGTTGTTGTTGGCTACATAGATTGATATTTGATTTATTTTTCATCTTTCAAATGCACTTTAACCATATGTTTAGGTTGTTGACTTTAGCCAATTTTTTTGGTCAGAAATTGATTTAATTTGATTTGGTTGTGTAGGATAAAAATATTTTTAAATTTCAAAATCTATGTATTAAAATTTGTATCAATTTAATGTTTTAAATTTGAATACATGAGTTCTAAAAGAATAGATTATGAAATTTAAAAATATTATTTTCCAATAATTTGTCTTATGATAACTTTAAACAAATTGGGTTTAAAGTAGTTATGCGGTTATGTGTTCTAAAAACTTTTTTACTTTATATGGCTCAAAAATACATTTACCTTAAAATTAATGTTTAATCATATCAAAGCGATACAGTAGATCGTTGTTTGTGATATAATTATAACACCTGCAGCCAAATTCTGTGACTGTGAAGTGGTAAAGTGTTAAAAATTTCTTTATTTCGATTTTATCACCAAATTTTTATCATTTTAACATTTTTTGCGATTCTATATGCAATTTATGTGCGATGTAAGTGTTAAAAAATCTTATAGTAAGCAGGCGACTCACTAAATATCAAACGTCAATGCATACAATTTCCATTGATTGTTTTATTTAATAGAATTATTATAAAAAATCCTTTATTTATTATTTTCAAAATAAATTATTTTTTGTGAACAAAATATAATGGTTGAGCGAAATTAATTTTTAATTGGATTAAATAAAAGATTTGTTCAATTAATTCGTGCCGTCAGTTATGCAAAGACATATTTATGAGAAATGCTGAAATAAACGAGATGTCAAGTATATTGCTATTTTTTGCAGATAAGACTTATTTTGACTCTAGTGGGGTCATAATTAAAGTTCTAATCTAACAACAGGAATTTATTCCTCTATTGCTCAAGAAATATAGATTTTGAAAGAATTCTATAATATCTCATTAGAAGTATGTTATATTACCGTTCTGGATAAAAAGTAATATTTGGCAAATTTTCATCACGACTACGATAGCAGACGTCGATCTTTTTAACAATATTCTGAACACACTCCTGCATAAGTGTTCAGATAGAGACCGATGACGTCTTCAATGGTATTGTGCTCTTGCATTATTTGTAATTGCCAGTTTCATTTTCAAAAAACATTAAGTTCAAGAAAACAATACATAAACCTAACACAAACATGAGCGTTTTGATACATGAAATGTAAATCTAGTTGACTGTATATACGTATATACATAAAGATATATTAATTCCGAACTACGGTCTAAAACACATAAATACCAATCATTTTGAATAACACAATTTAAACATCAATTTAACTATATTTAAATATTTTCGAAGTTAAATTTGAACAAGAATTTTTGATGTTATTTTGAAATCTTAAATAAACAAATCACATTGGTGTAATTGTGTTTTTTGACATAATGGCGTTAGCAACAAAAGAATTCATTTTATTTTATCACTAACCAAAAGTCAGTGTTAACTTTTCAGTTTTAACATTTCACTAATTTAGATTTTTTTACGGTGAAGTGATAAAAAATTTATCACTACACCGCTTCACAGTTACAGAATTTGGCTGCTGATGTTCTAAATAATATGATATAAGTTTATCCTTTGAGCTGCTTGTTTTAGGTAGATTTCATATAAAATCTACCTATTGCAATGGGAATTCTTGGAGTTCCGGATAAAATTTTAACAAAATGAATTTATTAGGCGTCGAGGAGAAACATATTTTTAATGCCGGGTGAAAAACACGTGAAATCAGCAAGGTCTGGAAATGAGGTTTTAATTTTGTATAATTAGAATTCGTTGACATCAATCAAAAGTTTTCTGCGTTTTTAGTTTTTTTTTAACCCTGTCTAAGATACAGGGTGTTGAAAAATCAAGAAATTGCTCGACCCTGGTGTATTGAAATGGCTCTACAGTCAAAACTACTGGACTGATTTTAATGTTATATAACTCAAAATGTATGTATTAAACAGAGCAAAATAATAATTCACATTATATGACCTTGAACACTTTCTTTTAGAAACATAACGGTAAAAAATTCCAATTCGATTTGTTTTTTTTTATTAATTTTATTGCAACACGCCTTAAAATGTTTCATCATAAAAAAAGTGGAGTTAAAAAATGAACAGTGTTTTTTGGATTTACATATATGTTTTTATAATAAATTTTTAATTTTAACTCAAAATAAATATTTTACACATTTTTTATCATTTATTTAATTTTACATTACTAAATTCCGTAGAGTTAGAATAACGTTTAGCTAAGATTGATCCATCATTTGTAGGAATGTATGAGTGATATCCTCGTGTTCCAGGAATTGTTTTTAAATTTTCGTATCTATCAGCTAGTCGATTTCATTTCGCAAACAAAGGAATCCCTCTGCATTATGTCACTATATGACAGTTGTGAATGAGGGATCTCAATAGTTTGACTGTTTGCAGGCATAATGGATTTGATTTCATCCGAACTCTACTGATGAAGATATTTATAAAAAACAACGAGATCAGACCAATCAGTTCATAACCAAACTTCTCTTCTATTCGTCTGTAATGGAAGACGATAAAAATGATCAATAATTTATTATCTATATCTCTATATTATGTTTTTATTATAAAATATATTATGAACGTATTATATTATATTATATTATATTATTTAATATAATCAAGCAACCATTGACTTCGGGTGCAAAACATTTTTGATAAAAATAATATTTTCATAAAATTGTTATTTTAAATTTAAATAATGTTGTAAGGATAGACTGCCTAAAAGGTACACAATCAAAAATAGTCATAATCATATCGGAAGCCAAACTATCACTACAGAGGGAAAAACAAGTTTGAAATGATACACAAAAATCAAAATCAAATTTCAAACCAAAATACAAGAAAAATCGGACCGATAACAAGAATCTATCAATTGAATATTGAAGGATCTAGCATTCGATAAATGCGAACATTTATCGAATCAACTAAAAGATTACAAAGTAGATATTGCAGTCATTCAAGAAACACACATGTCACCAGACGAAATTTTAGTTACCAGAGGTGAAATTCCTGGATATGAAATTATCGGAGCAACATTTCATAAATCGTATGGAACTGCCACGTATGTAAAATGTGGTCTGAAAATGTGAAACTAGTGGAAACCTCTTCAACAGACGATGTTTCTATCATAACAATTGAGGTTGGCGGAACAATTATTATGAATATATACATATACCAAACACAGCCTGGCCGACTAATGTTCTCCCTTCATATGATAAACCGAGCATCTATATTGGTGACTTTAACAGCCATCACACACTATGGAAATATCAGAATGATGACATCAACGGTATAACACTTGTAAATTGGTCTGAACAGCAAAACTTGCATCTCATATTCGACGCGAAAGACCTTGGTATTTTTCAATCTGGCCGATGGCGCCGAGATTACAACCCAGACCTATGCTTTGTTTCATCTAATTCTAAAGGTCAACCAATACATGCTTTAAGACAAATATTATTGGGTTTCCCACATTCTCAGCATCGACCAGTAATAGTAGAGGCTGGAATACAAATCCCGATGATACATTCAATACCGAAACCTAGATGGAATTTTTTAAAGGCTTCATGGCATTTTTCAAAAGATGCTTCTGTACGATTTATTCCCCAAGTTGCAAAGAACTACAAACGTTTCCTTGGCGCTACTCTAACAGCTGCAAAAAAATTCATACCGCGAGGCTATCGTATGGAATATATTTCAAGATGATTCCAAGATGAATATATTCCAAGATGATGAACAATTAGAATTTTAATCGGACTAAAACTTTTTAAAATTAAATATCAGAAGAATACGAATTAACGCCTCTTTGTAAATTTGATATATTTTAAAGGAAGGTTAGAACTATATTTAAAAAATAAAAAAAGTTAAAATTTAATTGATTTTAAAATTTTTTGTTAATGGAAGTTGTTTGAAAAAATGAAGAAAAATTCGAATTTCAGCCGTACTAAAAATCTTTAAAATTAAATATCTCAAGAACAAAAATTTCAGCCTCCTTGTAAATTTGATATATTTTAGAATAAGGATAGAACTATTTTCAGAAAAAAAATTAATTAAATTCCAATTGTTCTTTGACCCTAGCGCCATCTTTAAAAAAGTTTTTTTAATATTTTTATTTAAAAATTAATTATACAAACAATAAATTAATTTTTGTTTCTTGTCTTTAATTTGGCCTCAAGCTTCAAGCAATTTTATTTGTGTGTAAGTGATCTGTCCAATGTGTGACCCAAATATTTCGGATTATAGTTATGTGTAACTTGTGTTCCGTTAAAATTGACCCCACTCTTGGTTGAGTTGTTGGTAAATCGATCACGTAAATGTTGAAAAATAATGGTGCCAATACTGATTCTTGTGGGAGACCATTACTCAATTTCCTGAAAGAACTCTTCTCATTATTTCGATAGACTTGGAACAGGCGATTAGTGAGCATATTGTTGATTACTTGAGCAATTTTAAGGCATGGAATAATATTGAGCAGCTTATATATTAAGTCTTTTCGCCAAACGGTGTCATAAGCCGCTGTTAGGTCTATGAAAACAACAGACATTTTTATTTTTTTTTGGAACCCAAGTTCGATATAGTTGGTTAGTGGCAATACTTGATCTGTGCAATTGCGTCTACGTTTGGTAATATTGCAGTTTCCATTATGTAAAAGCGAGCAAGCCATTTTCTGATATTTTCTCCGCAATTTTGAAGGAATTCTGGATAGACATTATCGAAGCCAGCTGCTTTGCCCGATTTCATGTCCGATTATGAAGCTGCAATCTCTTTGATGGTGAAAGGGCGACAATATTCGGAAGATCTTGGTGTGTTTCGTTTCAAGTTTTTAAGATTTAAGAGAACGGTTTTTGAAAGTTCTTTATGTGGTTCAACTCTTGACATGTTTACTATCCTATTCGCTATTAAAATTGGATTTATGTTTGTTTTATCAGCAAATTTCTTTTTCCCAGCACCCAATTTTCGTATTTGACTCCATGCTTTTCTACTAGAATGTGTAAAACCCATATTTTCCATAGCAGACTTTCTTGTCGATTAGCATCTAAGGATCTTAATAGATCATCAGCTATTTCTGGGTCTCCACTTTCTTCGAATTTATTGAAAAGTCTTTCACTTTCCTCTTTCTATCTTGGAATATATTCCATACGATAGCCTCGCGGTATGAATTTTTTTGCAGCTGTTAGAGTAGCGCCAAGGAAACGTTCGTAGTTCTTTGCAACTTGTGGAATAAATCGTACAGAAGCATCTAAGTCTTTTGAAAAATGCCATGAAGCCTTTAAAAAATTCCATCTAGGTTTCGGTATTGAATGTATCATCGGGATTTGTATTCCAGCCTCTACTATTACTGGTCGATGCTGAGAATGTGGGAAACCCAATAATATTTGTCTTAAAGCATGTATTGGTTGACCTTTAGAATTAGATGAAACAAAGCATAGGTCTGGGTTGTAATCTCGGCGCCATCGGCCGGATTGAAAAATACCAGGGTCTTTCGCGTCGAATATGAGATGCAAGTTTTGCTGTTCAGACCAATTTACAAGTGTTATACCGTTGATGTCATCATTCTGATATTTCCATAGTGTGTGATGGCTGTTAAAGTCACCAATATAGATGCTCGGTTTATCATATGAAGGGAGAACATTAGTCGGCCAGGCTGTGTTTGGTATATGTATATATTCATAATAATTGTTCCGCCAACCTCAATTGTTATGATAGAAACATCGTCTGTTGAAGAGGTTTCCACTAGTTTCACATTTTCAGACCACATTTTACATACGTGGCAGTTCCATACGATTTATGAAATGTTGCTCCGATAATTTCATATCCAGGAATTTCACCTCTGGTAACTAAAATTTCGTCTGGTGACATGTGTGTTTCTTGAATGACTGCAATATCTATTTTGTAATCTTTTAGTTGATTCGATAAATGTTCGCATTTATCGAATGCTAGATCCTTCAATATTCAATTGATAGATTCTTGTTATCGGTCCGATTTTTCTTGTATTTTGGTTTGAAATTTGATTTTGATTTTTGTGTATCATTTCAAACTTGTTTTTCCCTCTGTAGTGATAGTTTGGCTTCCGATATGATTATGACTATTTTTGATTGTGTACCTTTTAGGCAGTCTATCCTTACAACATTATTTAAATTTAAAATAACAATTTTATGAAAATATTATTTTTATCAAAAATGTTTTGCATCCGAAGTCAATGGTTGCTTGATTATATTAAATAATATAATATAATATAATACGTTCATAATATATTTTATAATAAAAACATAATATAGAGATATAGATAATATAGATAATTATTGATCATTTTTATCGTCTTCCATTACAGACGAATAGAAGAGAAGTTTGGTTATGAACTGATTGGTCTGATCTCGTTGTTTTTTATAAATATCTTCATCAGTAGAGTTCGGATGAAATCAAATCCATTATGCCTGCAAACAGTCAAACTGTTGAGATCCCTCATTCACAACTGTCATATAGTGACATAATGCAGAGGGATTCCTTTGTTTGCGAAATGAAATCGACTAGCTGATAGATACGAAAATTTAAAAACAATTCCTGGAACACGAGGATATCACTCATACATTCCTACAAATGATGAATCAATCTTAGCTAGACGTTATTCTAACTCTACGGAATTTAGTAATGTAAAATTAAATAAATGATAAAAAATGTGTAAAATATTTATTTTGAGTTAAAATTAAAAATTTATTATAAAAACATATATGTAAATCCAAAAAACACTGTTCATTTTTTAACTCCACTTTTTTTATGATGAAACATTTTAAGGCGTGTTGCAATAAAATTAATAAAAAAAAACAAATCGAATTGGAATTTTTTACCGTTATGTTTCTAAAAGAAAGTGTTCAAGGTCATATAATGTGAATTATTATTTTGCTCTGTTTAATACATACATTTTGAGTTATATAACATTAAAATCAGTCCAGTAGTTTTGACTGTAGAGCCATTTCAATACACCAGGGTCGAACAATTTCTTGATTTTTCAACACCCTGTATCTTAGACAGGGTTAAAAAAAAAACTAAAAACGCAGAAAACTTTTGATTGATGTCAACGAATTCTAATTATACAAAATTAAAACCTCATTTCCAGACCTTGCTGATTTCACGTGTTTTTCACCCGGCATTAAAAACATGTTTCTTCTCGACGCCTAATAAATTCATTTTGTTAAAATTTTATCCGGATCTCCAAGAATTCCCATTGCAATAGGTAGATTTTATATGAAATCTACCTAAAACAAGCAGCTCAAAGGATAAACTTATATCATATTATTTAGAACATCAGCAGCCAAATTCTGTAACTGTGAAGCGGTGTAGTGATAAATTTTTTATCACTTCACCGTAAAAAAATCTAAATTAGTGAAATGTTAAAACTGAAAAGTTAACACTGACTTTTGGTTAGTGATAAAATAAAATGAATTCTTTTGTTGCTAACGCCATTATGTCAAAAAACACAATTACACCAATGTGATTTGTTTATTTAAGATTTCAAAATAACATCAAAAATTTTTGTTCAAATTTAACTTCGAAAATATTTAAATATAGTTAAATTGATGTTTAAATTGTGTTATTCAAAATGATTGGTATTTATGTGTTTTAGACCGTAGTTCGGAATTAATATATCTTTATGTACATACGTATATACAGTCAACTAGATTTACATTTCATGTATCAAAACGCTCATGTTTGTGTTAGGTTTATGTATTGTTTTCTTGAACTTAATGTTTTTTGAAAATGAAACTGGCAATTACAAATAATGCAAGAGCACAATACCATTGAAGACGTCATCGGTCTCTATCTGAACACTTATGCAGAAGTGTGTTCAGAATATTGTTAAAAAGATCGACGTCTGCTATCGTAGTCGTGATGAAAATTTGCCAAATATTACTTTTTATCCAGAACGGTAATATAACATACTTCTAATGAGATATTATAGAATTCTTTCAAAATCTATATTTCTTGAGCAATAGAGGAACAAATTCCTGTTGTTAGATTAGAACTTTAATTATGACCCCACTAGAGTCAAAATAAGTCTTATCTGCAAAACATAGCAATATACTTGACATCTCGTTTATTTCAGCATTTCTCATAAATATGTCTTTGCATAACTGACGGCATGAATTCATTGAACAAATCAACACTTACATCGCACATAAATTGCATATAGAATCGCAAAAAATGTTAAAATGATAAAAATTTGGTGATAAAATCGAAATAAAGAAATTTTTAACACTTCACCACTTCACAGTCACAGAATTTGGCTGCAGGTGTTATAATTATATCACAAACAACGATCTACTGTATCGCTTTGATATGATTAAACATTAATTTTAAGGTAAATGTATTTTTGAGCCATATAAAGTAAAAAAGTTTTTAGAACACATAACCGCATAACTACTTTAAACCCAATTTGTTTAAAGTTATCATAAGACAAATTATTGGAAAATAATATTTTTAAATTTCATAATCTATTCTTTTAGAACTCATGTATTCAAATTTAAAACATTAGATTGATACAAATTTTAATACATAGATTTTAAAATTTAAAAATATTTTTATCCTACACAACCAAATCAAATTAAATCAATTTCTGACCAAAAAAATTGGCTAAAGTCAACAACCTAAACATATGGTTAAAGTGCATTTGAAAGATGAAAAATAAATCAAATATCAATCTATGTAGCCAACAACAACAACGCGTAACCCAAATTCTTCAAAAACTGAAAAATTATTTTGACCATTTTTAACTTACAAAAACAAACCAAAATTATCAATGAATTCTAAAAACCTTTATATAAACATGTCAAAGGAAACACTAATCCATGCGAGTTTTTTTTTTAATTATTAATTGTATTTTATCATCGTATTTTTTGTTGTCTCATTAGTAAAATAGAATATAAAGCAAAAGAAATTTCAAATGCATATAAATGTTTCTCTTTTTTTATTTTGATTTGTTAAAGTATAAGTACTTTTTATCTCTGTTTAGAAATTTATTTCAAAACTAACACGAAACGTCAATACGTTGCCGGAAAATTATAACAGATCAAAAATTAACATAATTTAGTGAAAAGATGATACACTCAGCAAACTACTCAAAATCATCTCCATTTAGCGTTTCGAGAAAATATTACAAAATCACAAATTCATATTTCTTTCAAATTCCAAAAATATTGTAAAACTTAAATAAAATCAAACTTTTTCAAAATTCCAAAAATATTCCAAAAATTAGAATAAAATCAAATACTTAAACTTTTTTAAATTCCATTAATATTCCAAAAATTCTTAAAAATCCAAACTTTTTCCAAAATTCTAAAAATATTATAAAAATTATAACAAAATCAAAAATTGAAAAATACCAAAAACATTCCAAAAATTAGAATAAAATCACATATTTAAAGTTTTTCTAAATTCTAATTAAATTCCAAAAATTCTTAAGAATTCAAAGTTTTTCCAAAATTCTAAAAATATAGCAAAAATTATTACAAAATCAAAAATACAAACTTTTATCAAAATTCCAAAACTATTTCAAAAACTATAACCAGTTCAATAAAACCAATTCATAAAAACATAAATTTTTTTTTCCAAAAAATTGGCTAAAAAAATCAATGAAATCATTTTTGACACGCTTGACATTATTTTTTTGACAATCTTATAATGCCATAATTCTCTATAATAATAATATATTTTCATGCATACATATTATTAATTTTATTTTTTTCCAAAAAATTGAGTAAAAAAATAAATAAAAATCTTTCTTTTGACACACTTGACAACATTTTTTTGACAAACTTATAATGCAAAAATCTAGATTTTGGTCTCCC
The DNA here is from genome assembly GCA_963693315.1 of Diogma glabrata. Classification (NCBI taxonomy): domain Eukaryota; kingdom Metazoa; phylum Arthropoda; class Insecta; order Diptera; family Cylindrotomidae; genus Diogma; species Diogma glabrata. The sequence goes on from CAVNZG010001541.1 coordinate 112,302, forward strand.
ATACCAATCCCGACCATCAAGATTTCTCCAAATTCAATGTTCCTACTCGTAATCACTTAAAATGAACGTTTTTTAAGCAAAAAATATGCAAATTTCCTTGTTTTGACACACTTGACGATTTTTTTGACACGCTTCCGGTACAGCTATCGAACACATCGTCCTTTCGGCTCTTTCTATTGAGTAATCCTATTTTTAGAAAAATTTTCAAATCCGTTCAGCGGTTTTCTAGATTTCGTAGGTTGTGACGGACGGACGGCGGACGGCCGGCCGACAGACAGACATACATTTTTATTTGTTGCTTTTTTAGAATCAGTAGGTCCTAAAACGTCGAGAAATGCCAAAAAAGCATGGGTAAGAATTTCACTTTGAGCTCATGAATGTAATCTCAGGTCTTTCAGACCGAAGTAATTATATCAAACACGACCAAATGAATCAATTTAAATCAAACTCTGACCAAACTAAATTGATATATTCTAAAATCTAGTCATCGACCTAGGACAATAAAAACTTAATATAGTTCAAATCCATTTAAAAAAAGATGAAAAAATAAATAAAAAATCTTGACAACAAAACAAACAATTCGTAACCCAAATAACAAATTCAATCATTTGCTTCTTCAATATACAAAAACAAAAAATTATGATCCCAACACAATCCTTAAATTATATATTTAAACACTCATACATACGAGTACTTAAATTATCAATGAATGAAATTATATTTATTAAATATAAAAAACTATCATCTCAATACAATTCTTAAATTATATATTTAAACACTCATACATACGAGTACTTTTTTTTATTTTCTATTTTATAATTATCGTATTTTTTCGTATTTAAGTAAAAGTAAAATAGAAAATAAAGTAAAATAGAAAATAAAGCAAAAGAAATATTTCTCTTTCAAATATAAATTCTCATTTTTTTATTTTGATTTGCTTTGTTTATTGTTTCATATAAGACAGAAAGAATGCAATGTATAATTTGTAAAATTTGTATATTGCTTAACCCTTCATCTCTGGTTGTACTTTTATTTGTATTATCAGCATTCCATATACAATTTGTGTGAATAGAGGTTATTTCTCTCTATATATGTTTCTCTATGGTATTAGTAAAAATATTCTAATCATGGATATGAAATTCGATGATCAAATTTCAGTTTATTTAAGATTATTTGTACATATATATTTGTACATAAGATTATTTGCACAAATACTAATAATTGTTTTGTAAAACATTAATTTAAACGGTATTTTTTGTATTAAATTTCTAGATATTACGATGTGTGAATTCATAGGATGAGAGAATATTTCGTCAACATCTAAGTCAACATTCTAATCAACATCCTAAGTCAGGAGTGTAAAGTCATTATTGATTGTTGCCAATCAATGCGAAACTTAATATCTGACGTAAAGTCAATATGTTGTTATATTTTTGGTTAGGATTTCCAATATGTACTTAAGCTTAATTGTTCACAAAAATCAATCCGAAATTAAAAATTCCCCTAATGTTGTCTATATTTCCTAACCAAAAATATAACAACATATTGACTTTACGTCAGATATTAAGTTTCGCATTGATTGGCAACAATCAATAATGACTTCACACTCGTGACTTAGGATGTTGATTAGAATGTTGACTTAGATGTTGACGAAATATTCTCTCATCCTATGAATTCACACATCGTAATATCTAGAAATTTAATACAAAAAATACCAATAAAATACAATTTTCAATATGTAATCATAGATGAAAAATTCAACTTAAGTAAATACGAAAAATGATGAAGTTTCAATTTAGAAATTATCTGAATATCAAAATTAAAATATGTTTCGTCATCGCCGCATTGGCTAAGTTGTGTAAGACACACGGGATTTGAACAATGTGTCTCTGATGAATGTAGTTCGAATCCTGACACGAAACACAACAAAATTTTTTCTAAAGGAATTTTAGAGAAAATGAAAAGTTATTTCGAATTGCAAAATTCAAGTGATTTCCAATATGTACTTAAGCTTAATTGTTCACAAAAACCAATCCGAAATTAATTTAAACTTTAATTTTTATAAATTTTCTTTAATTTTAATATCTTAAAGTAGAATTTCGGATAAAAGTTATCATTTTATTTTAAAATAAAACGAAATATGTCAAATGTCATGGATGAAGAACGAACAGATATACAAATTACATACTTCAAAAAATATTCGTGTAGCCACACGTAATTATTCTTCCTTATATATTTATTCAATGCTTTAAGCTCTCCAATTTCATGTCAAATTTTTTTTATTGACCAATATATTTGATAGTGTGATATACGCCTCATAAATTTGGGTTAGCCAATAGATGGTGCCGTATTTGTATTTAAAACGTTGTTTTTATTGTCAAAGTTTTGAAAATTCACTACGCTTGCTTTGTCCAATTGTCGTGTGTGGTTAGTAAATAAATTAAATAAATTTGAATTTATGTTGCCTTTGTCGATATTAATTGCGTTTATGTTCTTATGAATGTAAAGGGATTCAAAAGCATCAATTTATTGCTATCGCCTATCGTGCACCTCTTTCTTTAACCTCATATTATCTATTGAAAAATTTAAATAATCCTTTTATTTTCCAAAACATGTTTTGCTATAGGGGTTTTATTCGGTTGGTCTGTTTTAATGTATACAGAATTTGCCTTAAAGCGTTTCTTCAAAACCCTACGCGTCTGCCCGTATAATATTTTTATAGTAATCACCACAAGATGGTTCATAAACACCGACTTTACAATCGATTAAATCGATTTAAAGCTCAAAATTACGAAATGGGAGCCGCACAAATACTATACAGAGAAGCATAGTTGATCAAACACGGATGGTAACCATGATGAACAAACTAATTAAAAATGGTGGGACTTAGCTGGCAACACGTATGCAATAGTAATTTTCAAACGGTAACAATTCATTAATGAATTCATTAACGAATTAATTAGATACTCCCGCAGGCAGATTTGTAAAATTTAAAATTTTTGATCTATGGGTGTGACAACCCCGCGTACTTAGGTCCCTGCTATTTGCATATGAGTTAGCTTGTGATATCGAATACCACTGGCAATAGCAGTGAGATATCACTAGCCAAAGTGATATGTTAGGGGTTTCGGCGGATGAACTTTTTTCAATCAACGACAGCACCCTTAGTCTTAGTTATAGTATTAATATTCTTTGATGATTTTTTAATCGTACGGTTTATTCAACATCAAAATACATTAAATTTTATTTTTCAGTCCATGTAACCAATCAATAAATTGATCAGATAAACAAAAAGCCTCTTCAAAACATCCATTGAATTTAGTTAAGTTACATTCTTGAGATATGTGATTGACTGTCTGAAATTCTTTACCACATTCACATGATGGACAATCAACCAGACCCCATTTATGTAATGTATAGTTTGATCTACCATAGCCGGTTCTTATACGATTTAATTTCACCCAATCATTTCTTTTTAGTTCAAAACCATTTAATTTCACATTAGGGTTTTGAACAAATGTACCATTTAATGGAAGGTTGTTGTTCCAAGACATCAGCCAGAAATCTTCAGAGTTAAAATTTTGTGAAATAAGTTGTTTAGCAGTGATATACGGTGGTGTTCTACATAAACTTTGATCAGGAGCTTCCAAAAATAAATCAAACAATAAAGAATTGTTAACTTCTGAACTTCTTTGAATGGTATTGAATAACATTTCTTTACGACGAATGTCTGGTGGTGGTATATTTGATAAAACAGGTAACCAATTCAAAGGTGTTGATTTTATAGCACCAGAAATTAATCTCATTGCACGATTCAGTTGAATATTGATTTTTGGTGTATGAGCACTGTTCATCCAGATTGAAGAACAATATTCAGCTGTAGAATATACTAATCCTAAAGCAGCAGTCCTTAAAACATTTGCGTTTGATCCCCAAGTTGTACCAGCAATTTGTTGTAACAAATTATTTCTTGCACTAACTTTTTTGGCTATTGCTTCTAAGTGATTTTTAAAAGTCCAAGAACGATCAAAAATTACACCTAGAATTTTTGGATTATGGTTATGTAAAAGAACAACATTTTCAACTTTAACATATAACTCAGATTTTGCCATTTGATTGTTTAAGTGAAAAGCACTGACTTCAGTTTTACTGGAATTCGGTTTAAGACCCCATTTTTTAAAATAATTCCACATTTTATGTAAATCTTTTTCTATAACTTTTTCACCAAGTTGAAGATCTTTACATTGATAAGCTAAAGTAATATCATCAGCATACTGAAATTTCTGGGAAGTGGTTTTTTCATGTCATACATGTATAAGTTGAAAAGAATTGGAGCAAGTACTGAACCTTGAGCCAAACCATTGCTTAAAGTTTTCCATTTGCTTTTAGTTTCTTGCATAAAAACCAGAAACTTTCTATTAGAAAGCATATCATTTAAAAGATTTATCAGTTTAAGACAAGGAATAATTGATGCAAATTTCAACAACAATCCATGACGACTAACTGTGTCATATGCTGATGTAAGATCAACTTGTGCTATACAAGTTTTCAGATGTTTTTGAAAACCTGACTCGACATATGTTGAAAAACCGAGCATTTGTTCGTTACAACCACGATTTTGTCGAAAACCTGCTTGTTCTTTTGGTATCACGACATTGATTTTGTTTTGAACCCTTTGTAGTATAATAGTATCTTTGATGATGATGATGACACGCTATTGTTTTTTTTAAATAAAATGTGTTGGGTTGTACAAATTACAATGTGTGCAACAACAAAAAATAACAACCTTTGAAGAATAAAGTCCCATCAACAACATGCTTTCTAAGTTGTTGATGGACGCAAATTTTTTATTTTTGTATATTTTTTTAAAGAATGAACTTTTTCGCTTGCTCGAAGAAATGAGCTTCCATATAATTATTAAATATGCCGGGTTTAATCCTTGAATCATGTTTTTCATGATCTAAGTATAGGCTTCTAGCACTATAAGGACAATTAGTAACCCAATTTAGCTCTGTTCCTTCAAATTTGAAAAAAAAAAGGATTTATTTTTATTTCCTCCATTTTATCATGAAATATTGCCCTATATTGTTTATTATTATGTGAAAGGATTTATTATTTAGTTTTTAAGAATGAACTTTAAAAAGAATATAAGAAACCAAAAGATAAGAAATTTGCGACTATCATCTTAAAAAATATGATGTTGTGGAACCTAGGTCTTAAAGGGTACTTCACACGACGGTTGTTATTATTAATAGAAATTTTATTAATAAAACATAAATAAAAATAAAATAGTTTAACACTATATTTGTTAATTTCTTAAAGGGTTTTATATGTTGTTGTAAAACATATTGTTATTCCAACTACACTACATTTTATTAAAAAAATATGTCAAATGTTTTGAAATAGCACAAATTTTTTTAAAATTTTCGGTGAAAATGATGATGAACAATGTCATTGAAGCTACAATTTTGAATGGAAAATTCAGAGGGGAAGATGTACTGTTCCCAAGTATTTCAATGATCCCAACTCGCTTTTGCAATGACCATCAACAAAGCACAAGGACAATTGCTGCAAGGGTGTGGACTAGGTAGAATCCGTACTTCTCACATTTGGACAGCTGTATGCGGCCATCTAACGTCGGAATACCTTCTGATTTATTCGTGTACGCATCTAGACGGAAAAACACAAAATATAATTTGTGCCCACAAGCACACGAATCAAGAAATAGAATTAAAACGACATTTTGAAATTTTTCCCTCATTAAAATAAATATTTGTTGCAATAAAACTGATACAATGTAAATTGAATATTAGGTACGTTTAGTGTAACTGAAACAACTGTAAAAACAACAACAATTGTTTTACATTTTTCGTTGTTTCAAATGCTTCAGTCAAATCGAACACGTCTGTTATCAAAACGAGTTTTTTTGAATTTCCCTTCTTATGAAATACCGACAATGTGCGACGGGTATAATGTTAAATAAACAAAAGTTTTACACTATTTGGTGTAAAATAAATAAAGTTTTGAGAGATTTTTCAAGTGATTCAGCTTAAAGTAATTATTTTAATTCACATGAATTTTGCAATTTTAAAGCATTTTTTATTTTCCCTTAGAAAAACTTCTTTAAAACAGATTTTGTGTGTTTCGTGTCAGGAACGAATACAATTTACAATTGTATAATCACAGATGGAGAATTCAATTTAAATAAAAATATGAGATAATGAAGTTTCAATTTAGAAATTGTTTGAACATGAAAATTAAAATATGATTCATTGTTGTTTCATCCACTGTGGCTGAGTGTGTAAGATGGCTTTGAACTATGTTGTCTCTGATCAGTGTGAGTTCAATCCCGACAATAATTACTTATCATCGGGAATAATACTTTTAATAATTTTTTTTTTTTTTTTTTTTTTTTTTTTTTTAAGGCGTTCATGCTCCAGGTTAATCAGCTTTGAATATTCACTACGGTCATTCGCAACAGCGACATAGTTACCATGGCAGCCGATTTTTTAAGGTCGTTTATTACGTCAGTCTCCCATTGTAGTCGTGGTCTTCCTCGCGGTCTACCACTCCCTGGGGTACTAACGTACATTTTTCTAATCATTCCAGACTGTGAATCGGCTCGTAGAACATGCCCAAACCAAGCAATCCTGTTAGAACGGATACAACCTATTATATCGCCGCACATCAAATCTTTCTTCTCAGCCTCTCTTGAAACATTCATATGTTTGGTTTTATTGTAGTTAATTTGCAGACCAATTTTCCTAGCACCACTCTCAAGCGACTTGAAAGTCCCACTCATAACAGCTTCACTTCGGCCGAGGATGACAACATCATCGGCGTAAGCAATCATCTGTACTGAGTTTATTGACAAGATATTGTTATTAGTCGGCAGTTTCTTTTGACGGCACACATATTCCAAGGCTAGATTAAAAAGTATAGGAGAGATGGCATCACCTTGTCTTAATCCGGAGTCGACTTTAAAAAATTTTGATATTTCGTTCTCTACTCGCACACAGCATTGAGAGTTCTGTACTGTCATTTTGCATAGTGATACCAGTTTACCAGGAATTCCCATTGACACCAGAGCAGACCATAGAGTCTCTCGTTCAAGAGAGTCGTAGGCCTGCCTGAAATCAATGAAAAGTTGGTGCACAGGTATGTTGAACTCTCGACACTTTTCCAAAATCATCCTTATCGAGAAAAGTGCATCGGTGGTACCTCGGCCCCGCCGGAAACCACACTGATATTCTCCAAATAGTTGTTCAGCAAAAGGATTGATTTTGGATAGCAAAATGTAGGAAAAGATCTTATATGCTGTGGAGAGGAGGGCGATTCCTCTGTAGTTTGCACATTGTAGGCGATTACCTTTTTTATGGATTGGTATCAGCATAGCTTTGTTCCAGTCCTGTGGCATGGTTTCAGTCCTCCAGATCATTTGAACAAGTTCAAACAATCTTGAGGATAGAGTTTCGCCACCATGTACAATCATTTCGGATGTTATATCGTCGATACCAGGTGCTTTATTGCATTTTAATTTTGACAGCGCCGCATCGAATACCTCTTTGGTGGGTTCGTCTACATGTACCTTTGACGCACGAATAAGCTTTGCTCGTCGCCCGACTTGTTGCTGGTCACTTAAGTTGAGAAGATTCTCAAAATAAGCGGCCCAAGTATCTAAAATATTTTTAAGGTCTACTTGTAGCTCCCCATCTTCGTTTTGAATAGCAATCGATCTAGTTTGAGGGCCCTTCTTTAAGGTTTTAACCTGTTGAAAGAAGTTACGCGATTGATGTTCCTTATTGAAGCTTTCAATCTCCTCACACTGTCTCTTTCACCATTCTCTCTTCGTTCGTCTACATAGCTTTGTAACGGCTTGTCTTGCCAGTTTATAGTTCTCCTTCGTGGACCTGGTATTGCGTCCTTGTAGACACTTCAAATAGCAATCTCTTTTGTATTGAATAGCGTCAAGACATGCTTGATCCATCCATGGCTTCTGGGAGTGGTTGTGTGGTCGTCCAAGTATTCCCTCAGCAGCGCTTAAAACAGCATCTTTGAGCAAATACCATAACTTATCGACGTCTCCATTAATGGTTTCTGATTTCTCCAATGTTTCGGCAATATGGATTTGATATCTCTCTTCTGTTTCAGCATTCTTTAATGATGAGATGTTAAAACGATTCCGTTGATTGAATTTTGGAATGCCTGGATTTGGGAAGTGGAACCTTATCGTTGCACATACAAGGAAGTGATCACTTCCAATGTATGCACCTCTAAAGAATCGCACATCCCGAACCCTCGAAAAGAAACGTGCTGTTACTAGAACGTGATCAATTTGATTTCGAGTGTTTCCATTCGGTGAGACCCAAGTCTGTTTATGAATCGATCGATGCGGAAAGAACGTACTGGCAATTCTCAAATTATTTGATAATGCAAACTCAGTCATTCTCTCACCATTATCATTCGAATTCAAATGCAGGCTGTTGGGACCCACCACATTTCCATAAGAGATATCTCCTCCAACCTGTCCATTAAAGTCACCAAGAACCATAATGAAGTCGCGTGTTGGTGTTTGTTTCATAACCTCTTCCAGTGCTATGTAGAAATTATCCTTCCCGTCGACGGTCTTAGCTTCAGTAGGTGCATGCACGGCAATAAGAGAAATATTGTTATATGTACCACGTACACGTAGGTAGCAGATCCTCTCACTGACCGGGATGAATTTCATCACGGCTTCTTGTATGCGTGCACCAACAAGAAAGCCAGTTCCAAATTCTCTTCGAGAAGGATGACCACTACAGTATAGAGAGTGACTATCCAAATCTTGTTTTCCGATTATCGGCTGTCTAATTTCTTGTAGAGCAATAATATCCATCCTATACCTCTCAGCCTCTGTTTCCAGACTTATAAGAGCATCAGGAGCGCTCAGGCTGCGCACGTTCCACGTTCCGATTCGGTAGTCTGGTCCTTTTTCACGTCCAGGTAAAATTCTGTTTTGTTGTCCGGGTCTGTTTTTCTTTTTCTGATCACCAAATTTAACATATTAGTTTTTTTTCCGGGGTTAGGGTGTTTACCTTAGGCCCAACCCAAATTGTCGTGAATGGGTCAGTTCTGCATATTAAGGTCTCCAGAAACAACCTTTTTACACGTTTATATAGCGAGCCGCTTGATTCAAGACAGACGCCCGCTCCAAGCCGCCCCTGACATGGAGAACAGACGCTTGAGTCGCATTGGTTGTAAGGCGCCAATTCGCCGTGATGTAGCATCATTTACTAAGCAGTTTTTACTCTGCTTGTCTCCAATACACCAACCTAATTCTGTCAGCATTACCCAGGCAGCACGGCGTGGACGTCGAATTTAGGATTTCGCTACTTTTAATAATTACTTTGAGCAATAATTACTCACAAAATCGCCCAAAAATTAATATTCCATTAATGTTGTCTATATATGGAACATATATGCCAATATATTGACCGTGTGTAAGATATTAGTTTCGCATTTATTTGCAACAATCCGTAATGACTTTAAAATGACTTAGGATGTTCACTAAATAGAAATATTTCTCATCCTATGAATTCACATTCTATGAATTCTAATACAAAAACTTCCAATGAATTTTGATTTTTTTGCATCACTTCTTCTATTCCTTTTTTGCATCACTTCTTCTATACCTTCATCGAATGTACTGTCGCTATTCTTACACCCCGAGCTGATCATAAAATGACATAACGATAAAAATTGTTTGCAACGTTTTTATAGTAACCTGCCAGTAAAGAAAGCGTATACTAAACCGCATGAGCCCTGTGAAAATTTATGAATCCATTTTTGTTCCGTATAATGTTCTATATAGAGACAAACCTGAAACCTAACACACCTGAAAACTTATTTGATTTTTTATATATCCTTTGTTTTATATATAATACTATTTTTTATATTTTACTGATCAACTAGAGTGCTGATCGTTTTACATTCATTCATTCATTCATTTAAAAAAAAAAATAGAAAATCATTTCTCATTACTACTCTTTGAAATTATTGCTACTACGTCAACAAAATGTATACACACAAACTTTATTTAAAGGCGTAGCAAAGCACGCCGGGTCCCGCTAGTTTAAATATATAAAAACATTTGTGATTAAATTCAATGAACAAAACATTTTAATATAAATAAAAAATAATATAAAATTTAAAAATAATTTAGTGATTTAAGTGGTGAATTTCTGCTAGTGAAAATTCGAATAAAAGCACGCGGATTGCTTTTTCTCATTTTTTGTTGGAGCTTTCATTAGAGTTATTATCAGTTATTTAAGTATTAATATATTAAAAATTATTGTGAACTGTTTTAAACGTGTTTGGTGAATTATTGATATTTTAATAAACATTTTTTCTTAGATTCTTTATGGTGACGAACATTTCACGTGCCATTAAATTATATTTCTTATCTTAACGTGTCAAAGCTTACTAATTAATTTCAATATGGCAGATATTAGAGCCAATTAGGCCGTAAACTTGACCGAATCAAACAAATTTATGATTAAAATTTATGAAAAACTCTTATGATGATAATGTTATCAAAGATATTCATGTTAACCTTCAACTATACTACAAGAGGAATGGGTCGAAATCGGTATTTAGATACGAAAATAAAAAAAAACAACAGAGACAGAAAAAATACAAATCGATATCGAAGATATATTATTTTACTAAACGCGAACTTTTAAAGGCTGAAAAGAGTTGTTCGAAATCAGAGGCAGCAAACTGTACCATACAAGACTTGCTCTTCAATCAACAATCATTTTTTTTAACCGAGGTAACAAATTTAAATAAACATATGGGTGTTGATACCGATATAAGGTTACCTAGAGTAAACGTTCCTTCGTTTTCTGGCATTTATTCAGAATTCCCATCTTTCCACGATTTGTTTGAAGCATCAGTAGGAAAAAATATCTATATATCTAAAGCTCATAAATTGCAATACCTAAAGGGTTTATTAAAATATGAAGCAGCTGATTTAATCCGCCACATTCCTATAACTGCAAGCAATTACGATGAAGCGTGGAAGATTATAAAGTGGTAGAAAAATGAAAGAAATATCTTCCCTTATTTCAAAGTTCATGGAGCAGCTCTCAATCTCCGTGGCCAAATCAAAATCATTGCCTTAAATGCGAAATATCTCTGACGGGGTGATACGGGGACTAAAGGGACTAAAGGTGCTAGGTCCACAGGCTCAAACCCGCGATACCTGGTTAATATACATATTAAGTAATAAGTTAGATCCTAAAACAAAACATGCGTGGAACTTGAAAGTTGTTAGCGAAGATTTTCCAAAACTTGATATGTTTTTCGCTTTCTTAAGCAAACATGGCGAAGCGCTAGAGGAAAGTTATAGTGGTCATCACAATATTAACAAGAATTTCAAAAATTTGGGAATAAGAAGCATGCATGCAACAGCAGCAGAATTTTCATGTCCACTATGTTCTACAAATCACTATAAGTGACAAATCACTATCACTACAAGTCATCACTAAATCACTATCACTAAATCACTATCACTACAAGTCACTAAATAGTTGTGAAAAATTTCTAGCTATGGACGTTCATAACAGAAGAGGATTCGTTGCACAATATAAGCTATGTTTTAATTGATTACAGCATACTCATCAAGCAATCATGTGTCAATCGAGATATAGATAGAGCGAGACATCACTCAACATTGCATCAAGAAACAATTAATAGTAATCGAAATGTAGCTGCAAATTTGTCTATAAACTCTCCTAACACTTCTTCAAATCAAGAAATTAATACACTGATCGCAGAGTTACAAACAACCCTGCTAAACAATTGCACTTTGTCACAGTCCGAGATTGAAAATGCATCACCGAAGTTTCAGTCACTTCTACCTACTGCGATAGCGTATATTCGCGATCCCTCTGGAAAAATGCATTGTTGTAGGTTATTAGTGGATTCTGGAGCTCAGGCTTCGTTTATTAGTAAAGCTTGTGTTCAACGTCTTCAATTATCAGGACAAAATTCTAGAATTACTATAACATGTCTTGCTTCTTGAACATTAATAACCAAGGGAATTACAACAACTACTGCCTAGATTTGACAAGAACAACAACATCAAAATAAATCTTCTAATATTGCCGACTTTGCCAAATAAAATATCCACAAAAAAGACACATGTGGATCCTGATATTTTATCTAGTAGTCTTGGATCAGCAGAACCAAAATTTGAAACTCCTGGTCCAATAGATATTATCGTGGGTGCTGATCGATTTTTTAATATATTAAGAGACGGCAGAAAGTTCAACAAAAACGGTTCATGTATAGCCCAAAGTACTATTTTTGGTTGGGTAGTATAAGGTGAAATATTCAACGACGGTGAAGAAACACTACCCAATGAGTCAACTAGTGACTTAAAAATATACAATCTGCAGGTAGATTTAAATATTGATGAAATTTTAAAAAGATTCTGGGGGTTGGAAGAATTATTAGTCTCAAAATGTTTAAATGAAGAAGATCAACAATGTGAGAAATATTATACTGAAACTACAAAAAGGGACAATAATGGGGAATTCATTGTGAAACCCATTTAAACTGTTATCACCTGAACTAGGTAATTTACCAACAGTGGCCACTAAAAGATTTCATGCTCTTGAACGCAAATTTAAAACTGATATGGAATTTAAAAAAGATTACGTCAAGGTTATTCAAGACTACATAGAACTAGGACATATTGAAGAAATGCCGCACGAGAATGTTTCACACAACATCGAAACTTCATTCTATCTCCCACAACACGCAGTAATTAAACAATCAAGTTTAACTACCAAAGTTCGAGTGGTTTTTGATGGTTCAAGTAAATCTTCTTCTGGAGTGTCCCTGAGCGAAAAATTATTGATTGGACCAACAACCCAACCATCCCTTTGGTCAACTCTAATCAGGTTTAGAAAATACAAGATAGCGGTAACAGCTGATGTCACAAAAATATATCGGCAAATGGCAGTTGACGAAGTTGATACAGAATCTTAACGTATTTTATGGCGAGATGATCCAGATCTGCCAATAAAACACTTTCGGTTAATAATGGTCACATTTGGGCTAGCTAGCTCAGCGTTCTTAGCTATAAAATGTCCACAACATAACGCGTACGATATTAAAGATCATTATCCAAAAATTGCTAATTCTATACTTTCAGATTTCTACGTTGATGACTTTTTGTCAGAAACGAATTGCAATGGAACTCAGCCGAAGACAGTTTTTCATTTGAAATTAAAATACCTACACAGAAAGAAACCACAAAAAGATCGAAAAATTCGGCGAGAATATTCTATCCCCTCGGTTGGCTTGCCTCATCAATAATAGCTGTAAAAATTTTGTATCAAAAGATCTGGTTGAGAAAAATAGCACGGGTGAAATTCTGCCCAAAGACCTTCAAACAGCATGAGTCACTTTGAGTGGTGAATTTCAAGAATTCGAAAAAATAGGTATACCGAAATACATTCCGCAAAATTATATAGAGCTGGATGGGTTTGCCGACGCGAGTGAACTAGCTTACGCCGCAGTTGTATATTGTAGGTCCATTAACGATGACAACACAATTAGAACAAATATTATTGCATCAAAAACAAAGGTAGTACCATTGAAGACAGTTTCGTTACCCAGATTGGAACTTTGCGCCGCACATCTGTTAACCAAATTGCTTGCAATTATTGCGTGGACGGATTCAGCAATTGTAATGGCTTGGTTGTCCAATCACCCGTCACGATGGAAAACGTTTGTAGCGAATAGAACTTCCCAAATTTTAGCAACACTACCGCGTCAAAATTGGAATCATGTGAAATCAAGCGATAATCCTGCGGACCATGCCTCTAGAGGTATATTACTATCTAAATTGATCAACTTAAACCAATGGTGGAATGGATCTATCTGGTTGAGAGAAAAAAACAAAACTGGTCATGTGAAGATATGAATGTTAATCTGACGAATTGCGAAGAAAGAAAAATTAAACCTCTACTTCTGCACTGCGTTGTCGAGAATGAAGTCATTGATAGTTTAATTGATAAACTTTCATCATTTTGTAAGTTAATAAGAGTGTTGGCATATGTGTACAGGTGTATCAATAATATCAAACAGAAAACCGGACCTCGAAAAACTGTCCGAAGAAAAGACCATACCCAATAACAGTTGTGGAGCTAGAATTTTCAGAGGAACAATGCATAAAATACGTTCAAACCAAGGAATTTAGTAAGGATCAGTGGCGGATTATCATACAAGTTTTTAGGCAACCGCACCAGGGCCACGCGATTCAGGGGCCCCAAGCATAAGCAAAAAAGAAACTAAAACCAGACAAGTTTGAAATGTTCTTATTTTCAGGCATTTAAATTACATTTTTTCTGTATATTTAAGTGTTACAAACTGGTCTATAATTTCATCGAATTTAATTTCGTCCAAAATTTTATTTTCAATAGAAAGAATGGATAAATCGTTCAAACGATCATTACTCATAGTATTACGCAAATAACTTTTGATTAACTTCAGTTTTGAAAATGATCGTTCATCTATAACATTAGTGACAAACATGTACAAAAACATTCGTAATAAAATATCGATATTTGGAAAAGTGGTGGAAAATTATCATTGAACATTGTTTTGTACATCGATTCATAATTTAAATTATCAAATGTGAAACAATTTTTGGCAAATTGACATTCGTCAATCAATTGATTTGCATTGAGATCTTTAGGATATTTTGCGGTTATTGTTTTGCAAGAATTAGAAATCTCTTCATCACTCATTAAATTTAGACGTATCGTAAACGAGTACTGGCTATCTAGATCTTCATAAACTTTAGCACGCTCTCTCAGATTGAAAAGAAAAGCCTTTATAATTGGCTTGAACAACGATTTTTCAAGGTGGTCGTTTTGTTCCTCTGGACAGAGTGTTTGTGACGTTGAGCGAGTTTGAATATTGTTTACGGTTTGAATATTAGATGGAACAGAATTTAATAGCTGACAGGCTTCATCAAAAATTTTGTTGTAATCTTTATTTTCCAAATCTGTAATTATTGAATCAAACAGTTTTTTTTGTCACCAAGTCGGTTAAATTAGATTTTTGTAATGCTCGATTCACAAAATTAAACTTATGGTTAGTACACTTTTCCAGAGGACAAGCATCAAAATGTTTTCGAATTCGGATAGTTTTTTTTATCAAACCTGTTACCACCGCTTTGTCATCACTGAAACTTTCCTCATGTAGGAAAGATTTTAAAACATGCAACACATTTAAATAACAAGAATGTAAAGCGTGAATTGATTCGTATCTAGCTGACCATCTCGTTCCAGTTGCTCTCTTTAGCATTTATTTGCTATTTTCGGTTAATTGTTCTTGTAATCGATTCCATCGAAAAGCGGGAATATACGAAAAATCCATAAAGTTTTTCAACCATATCAAAAAACTTAGTTGCAGCAGTATTGCCAGAAACACTATTTTTACCGACTAAATTTAATGAATGCGCAGAGCAAGGGACAAAAATTGCTGTTTCATTTGTTTGACGAATCAATCTTTGTAGGCCACCATAAATACCTACCATATTGTAAGCGTTGTCATATGACTGGCCTCTACAATTATCAATGTTTATTTCGTTTTCATTGTAGAATTTCATAATGATGTCAAAAAGATAATTCGATTTCAATAAATGAAATAAATCGTTCACAAATTGTATTACTTTTAACTTATCGAACACAAAAAGACAACTGGTCTGTATGGCTCACATCCTGAGTGGAATCGATACTAAACGAATAATATCGAGATTCTATAATTTCCGAAAGAATGTGATTTTTAGCATGTTTTGCCATTATAGAGATGAATACTTCACAAATTGATCAAAATTTCATCGTGACCACGCAAAGCAAGTCCTCGTGATGCAAGAAATTTCACAACATCTACAAAAATTAAATAAATCTTTTAAAAAAATATTTATTAAATATCTATTAAATTATATAAAACTTTTTTCCAATAGCTCATTTCAATTTTAGTTGTATTATTAGAAGATTTCTCGAAAGTAAGTTCATTTTTGATACGCATTTTATATGTAAAATCATTGGTCATGTGATACTTAGACTCTTCATGCTTCGAAATGCCTTGTAATGAATTATTCCGATTATTGAATCCTTTTAATGAAAACGCTTGCGATTTTCCATTCAAATCACCAAATAAACGGCATACAAAACAAAAAACTGCTTCGGCTGACGGTGAATAGGTTAGCCAATCTCGTTTAATTTTTGTTGCATTTGGAAGTTTTCTATATAAATGAAACTCAGTGAATTTTCGACCATATTTTCCAGCATTTTTCATTGCATCTATGTTTTGTTACGCACAGGCACCTAAGAAACGATCATTTGAAAATAATACGAAATGACGTTGTTTCGACGAAATGTTTAAAATACAATTACCCTTCTTAATCCAAATATTTTGTAAAATTGTTTGATTGAATTCTACTGGCCACAAACCTGGATCATTTGAATAAAAATCAAACCCTTTACCAATGCTTTATTTTATTCACTGAAGCTTTCCTCGGTAGAAAACGATTTCAAGATAGTCAACACTTTTAAATAACATGAATGTAATGCGGTATTTGAATCATGTCTGGCGTTCCCGATGCTTTTTTCAACATGTACTCGTCTTTTTCCGTTATTTGTTCTTTTAATTTATTCCAACGATGAACGAAAAAACTATAAACTTTTTCAATCAAATCGAAGAAACTGGTAGCAGTAACATTTCCAGAAACAGTATTTACACCGACTAAATTCAATGTGTGAGCATTGCAAGATACAAAAATTGCTGATTCATTTTGTTCACGAATCAAAGCTTGAAGACCGCCACTAATTCCAGCCATATTATTTGCGTTGTCATATGACTGTCCTCTGCAATTTTTTATGTCAATTTTGTTTTCTTCGAGGAATTTTGAAACGATGCCAAAAAGATTCTCTGATGTATGACCCTCAATCGGAATAAAAGCAACGAATCGTTCATTGATTTTACCATCTTTTACATATCGAATGCAAAAATCCAATTAATCAGAATGACTTACATCCGGAGAGGAGTCAACACTAATCGAATAAAAACTGCGTTAATGACGTCAGCTGCAATACGATTTTTGATTTCTTGCCCCATGATGGTAATGAATTCGTCACATATTGTGCTTGAGAGGTACGAGGATCTAATTTAGCCAAAAGCTCAAGAGCTCCAAGAAAAGTGCCATTGTGATTCGAGCCCAGAGTTTCATCACTCTCGGAAGTTCGGAATTCAAGCTTTTGTTTTTATTTATTTTCTTTATCTTTCTTTCTTTATATATATAATTCTACTGTACGTGTGTATGACTGTGAACTCCTTCTAAACGGCTGGACCGATTTGAATGAATTTTTTTGTGTGCGTTTGGATGGCGCCCCGAATGGTTTAAATTTATAAATCAGCCCGGTAGAGGCACTGCAATCGGTATTGTCACTGAACTTTTCCTAAACGGCTGAACCGATTTGAATGAGTTTTTTTTTGTGTGCGTTTGGGTAGCGCCATGGATGGTTTAAATTTACAAATCAGCCCGGCAGAGGCGCCGCAGTCGGTATTGTCACTGAACTCCTCCTAAACGGCTGGACCGATTTGAATGAAT
The DNA here is from genome assembly GCA_963693315.1 of Diogma glabrata. Classification (NCBI taxonomy): domain Eukaryota; kingdom Metazoa; phylum Arthropoda; class Insecta; order Diptera; family Cylindrotomidae; genus Diogma; species Diogma glabrata. Next base: position 129,973 of record CAVNZG010001541.1, read on the forward strand.
TTTTTTGTGTGCCTTTGGGTGGCACCCCGAATGGTTTAAATTTATAAATCAGCCCGGCAGAGGCGCTGCAGACGCTGCAGTCGGTATTGTCACTGAACTCCTCCTAAACGGCTGGACCGATTTGTATGAATTTTTTGTGTGCGTTTGGGTGGCGTCCCGATTGAATAGTTTAAATTTATAAATCAGCCCGGCCGAATGGTTTAAATTTATAAATCAGCCCGGCAGAGGCGCTGCAGACGCTGCAGTCGGTATTGTCACTGAACTCCTCCTAAACGGCTGGACCGATTTGAATGAATTTTTTGTGTGCGTTTGGGTGGCGTCCCGATTGAATAGTTTAAATTTATAAATCAGCCCGGCCGAGGTGCTGCAGTCGGTATTGTCACTGAATTTTTTGGTATGTGTTTTGGTAGCACCCAGGATGGTAAAAATTTACAAATCAGCCCGGCAGAGGCACTGCAGTCGGTATTGTCACTGAACTTTTCCTAAACGGCTGGACCGATTTGAATGAATTCTTTGTGTGCGTTTGGGTGGCGCCCCGAATGGTTTAAATTTATAAATCAGCCCGGCAGAGGCGCTGCAGCTGGTATTGTCACTGAACTCCTCCTAACTGGCTGGACCGATTTTAATGTATTTTTTTGTATGTGTTTGGGTGACGCTCTGGATGGTTTAGATTCACAAATCAACCCGGCAGATAGCGCTACTAGTTATATTAATCATGCGTGGCTTCGTGAACGAGCTATTTTGGCAGCAAAAAATATCGATGTTGACGCTTTTAACTTCTAAATACAACAGTCATTACCCGGCAATGAGATATTGTTCAAACCGATCGACACTGTTACCAATCCTGACGCAGCAGTCAACTATCCTGTTGAACTTTTTAATTCGCTGGATTTACCAGGAATGCCGCCACATAACTTGCGATTAAAAATTGGCTCACCTATCATTTTGCTTCGGAATTCAAATCCACCTAAGCTATGCAACGGTACAAGATTAGTCATAAAAAAAACTTTGGGCAATGTTCTTGAAGCTACAATTTTGATCGGCTAATTTGAAGGTGGAGATGTTCTTCTGCCACGAATCCAAATAATCCCTTCAGACTCACTCATTCCGTTGAGACGTCTGCAATTTCCAATTTGCTTGGAGTTTGCCATGACTATTAATAAGTCACAAGGTCAAACAATGTCGATTTGTGGGTTGGATCTAGAAAATCCGGTCTTTCCACATGGCCAATTATATGTGGCGTGTGCTCGCGTTGGAAAACCATCAAATTTATTCATGTATAATCCTCAGAAATTGACTAAAAATATTGTTCATCAACTTGCATTAAGATAAAATTAAACAAACAATATTGATTATAACGAATTGTTTTTAGAAAAATTGATGTTATTTCAAAATAAAGAATAATGAAATTATTATATTATTTGTCTTTCATTTCATACTTTGTTTAATATCCTAATCGCCTGAAATATCATGCAGGACAACGTCTGTCGGAATAATGTCTCTGATAAGTATAAGTTCAATCCCGACCCGACAATAATTACTTATTGTCGGGAATATTACTTTCAACAATTACTTTAAGCTTAATCACTCACAAAACTCCAAAAAATTAATATTCACTTAATGTTGTCTATATATGGCAATATATTGACTGTGTGTCAGATATTAGTTTCGCATTGATTTACAACAACCAATATTGACTACAATGACTCAGAATGTTGACTAAATAGAAATATTTCTCATCCTATGGATTCACACGTAGTACTGCCTTGAAGTTTAATACAAAACTCCAAAATAAAATTTTAATTCTTTTTGCATCATTATCTTCTATTTATAAAAATTAATGTGTGTATGTTTAAAATTTGTAAATTTGTTTGTATTCACCTACATCGAATGTATTGTCACTATTCTAACTGCCCTTGCTGACCATTGAATGACATCACGATTACAATTTTTTGTAACTTTTTTAATAACCTACCAGTAAAGAAAGCGTATATTAAACGGCATGAACACTGTGAACATTTTTGAATCTATATTTGTTCCGTATAATGTTCAATATAGAGACACACCTAAAACCTTACACAACTGAAAACTTATTTGATCGCGTATTTTTATATATCCTTTGTTTTATATATAATACTAATTTTTTAAATTTTGCTGATCAACTAGAGTGCTGATCCTTTTACATTCATATTTAAAAAAAAATAGAAAATCATTTCTCATTACTACTCTTTGAAATTATTGCTACTACGTCAACAAAATGTATACACATAAACTTTATTTAAAGGTGTAGCAAAGCACGCAGGGTCCCGCTAGTCTTTATATATATAATTCTACTGTACGTGTGTATGACTGTGAACTCCTTCTAAACGGCTGGACCGATTTGAATGAATTTTTTGTGTGTGTTTGGATGGCCCCCCGAATGGTTTAGATTCATAATTCAGCCCGGCAGAGGCGCCGCAGTCGGTATTGTCACTGAACTCCTCCTAAACGGCTGAACCGATTTGAAGGGAATTTTTTTGTGTGCATTTGGGTGGCGCCCCGAATGGTTTAAATTTATAAATCAGCCCGGCAGAGGCGCTGCAGACGCTGCAGTCGGTATTGTCACTGAACTCCTCCTAAACGGCTGAACCGATTTTAATGAATTTTTTTGTGTGCGTTTGGGTGGCGCCCCCAATGGTTTAAATTTATAAATCAGCCCGGTAGAGGCGCTGCAATCGGTATTGTCACTAAACTTTTCCTAAACGGCTGAACCGATTTGAATGAGTTTTTTTTGTGTGCGTTTGGGTAGCGCCATGGATGGTTTAAATTTACAAATCAGCCCGGCAGAGGCGCTGCAGTCGGTATTGTCACTGAACTCCTCCTAAACGGCTGGACCGATTTGAATGAATTTTTTTGTGTGCGTTTGGGTGGCACCCCGAATGGTTTAAATTTATAAATCAGCCCGGCAGAGGCGCTGCAGACGCTGCAGTCGGTATTGTCACTGAACTCCTCCTAAACGGCTGGACCGATTTGAATGAATTTTTTGTGTGCGTTTGGGTGGCGTCCCGATTGAATAGTTTAAATTTATAAATCAGCCCGGCCGAGGTGCTGCAGTCGGTATTGTCACTGAACTCCTCCTAAACAGCTGGACCGATTTGAATGAATTTTTTGGTATGTGTTTTGGTAGCGCCCAGGATGGTTAAAATTTACAAATCAGCCCGACAGAGGCACTGCAGTCGGTATTGTCACTGAACTTTTCCTAAACGGCTGGACCGATTTGAATGAATTTTTTTGTGTGCGTTTGGGTGGCGCCCCGAATGGTTTAAATTTATAAATCAGCCCGGCAGAGGCGCTGCAGTTGGTATTGTCACTGAACTCTTAACCGGCTGGACCGATTTTAATGAATTTTTTTGTATGTGTTTGGGTGACGCTCTGGATGGTTTAGATTCACAAATCAACCCGGCAGATAGCGCTGCTAATTATATTAATCATGCGTGGCTTCGTGAACGAGCTATTTTGGCAGCAAAAAATATCGATGTTGACGCTTTTAACTTCTAAATACAACAGTCATTACCCGGCAATGAGATATTGTTCAAATTGATCGACACTGTTACCGATCCTGACGCAGCAGTCAACTATCCTGTTGAACTTTTTAATTCGCTGGATTTACCAGGAATACCGCCACACAACTTGCGATTAAAAATTGGCTCACCTATCATTTTGCTTCGGAATTCAAATCCACCTAAGCTATGCAACGGTACAAGATTAGTCATAAAAAAAACTTTGGGCAATGTTCTTGAAGCTACAATTTTGATCGGCTAATTTGAAGGTGGAGATGTTCTTCTGCCACGAATCCAAATAATCCCTTCAGACTCACTCATTCCGTTCAGACGTCTGTAATTTCCAATTCGCTTGGAGTTTGCCATGAATATTAATAAGTCACAAGGTCAAACAATGTCGATTTGTGGGTTGGATCTAGAAAATCCGGTCTTTCCACATGGCCAATTATATGTGGCGTGTTCTCGCGTTGGAAAACCATCAAATTTATTCATGTATAATCCTCAGGAATTGACTAAAAATATTGTTCATCAACTTGCATTAAGATAAAATTAAACAAACAATATTGATTATAACGAATTGTTTTTAGAAAAATTGATGTTATTTCAAAATAAAGAATAATGAAATTATTATATTATTTGTCTTTCATTTCATACTTTGTTTAATATCCTAATCGCTTGAAATATCATGCAGGACAACGTCTGTCGGAATGATGTCTCTGATAAGTATAAGTTCAATCCCGACCCGACAATAATTACTTATTGTCGGGAATATTACTTTCAACAATTACTTTAAGCTTAATCACTCACAAAACTCCAAAAATTTAATATTCACTTAATGTTCTCTATATATGGCAATATATTGACTGTGTGTCAGATATTAGTTTCGCATTGATTTACAACAACCAATAATGACTACAATGACTCAGAATGTTGACTAAATAGAAATATTTCTCATCCTATGGATTCACACGTAGTACTGCCTTGAAGTTTAATACAAAACTCCAAAATAAAATTTTAATTCTTTTTGCATCATTATCTTCTATTTATAAAAATTAATGTGTTTATGTTTAAAATTCGTAAATGTGTTTGTATTCACCTTCATCGAATGTATTGTCACTATTCTAACTGCCCTTGCTGACCATTGAATGACATCACGATTACAATTTTTTTGTAACTTTTTTAATAACCTACCAGTAAAGAAAGCGTATATTAAACGGCATGAACACCGTGAACATTTTTGAATCTATATTTGTTCCGTATAATGTTCAATATAGAGACACACCTGAAACCTTACACAACTGAAAACTTATTTGATCGTGTATTTTTATATATCCTTTGTTTTATATATGTTTTATTCTTGATCAGAATAAACACAATTCGATTTTAGTGGATTGTTATCCGCTCGCCTCTGGTGGGTGCTATGACAATAACAATATAATCCCAACGGTTTATTCTTAATCAGAATAAACACAATTCGATTATTAGTGGATTGTTATCCGCTCGCCTCTGGTGGGTGCTATGACAATAACAATAACTCGATAGTTGTTCGTATGAAACTATATTTTATTCATTTAAATTTGTGGTTTATATACAAATTGGTATACATTGATTACACCAACAAATAAGTACTTAAAACTAAAATTGCTGATGTTCTGTATATTGCCTAAATAGCAATTTTGTGTTACCTTGCATAATTTAATATATTTTAAATATTTATAAATTGCAAATTCAATATAATTATAAATTCTGATTGCCAATTTATTGTCTTTTACTTTATTATGTGTTTGGAAATAACAAAGTTCAAGATAATAAATTGGAGTTCATTTGAATATGTTCACCTAAGACTGAACATCCACCCGGGCGACATTAGTTGATATAAATCGGCGCGGCAATGGCTGCAGTTGTACTGATGCTGGTGTATTGGTCGTCTTCTTGCAATGATATACAATAATTAGTCCAATAATTGTTGCAATGATCCCATATGCGAGAATGTAATGATGAACATCGTGATGATTGATTTCTCGAGCCTTGCCTTCTGCTACATTCTTCAAGTGCGTTACGTTAGTTGATAGCTGATTTAGATCTGTGAGAATGCCATCGAGTTTAGGAAGGATGACTGTCTCCTTTGTCATATTTTGGTAAGTTTTGCCTTGAAGAATAAGAATGCTTAGGTTCATCGTTGGCTGATAGAAAGATTTCGTTCGAGTGTTGAAGTTTTCTATGGAATGTATGATTGTTATACCATCAATGATTGTACAGGCCCTATGTATCGTAATGAGTCCCGTTCCACTTATCAGTGTGGTTGTGACTTCCTTGTTACAGACGATATTTATTGTGTGATCTCGATCAGCGATAAAAATCCATGTGCTTGGATCATGTGTAGGAATCCACATGTTTCTTGGTTCCATAAATTGAATCTGGCAAGCATCTGAATGTGTATCTTTATTCATGATTAAATCAATCTCACAGGTTGTTGGATTACCTTGTGTATTGTACATGACGTTATGGATCATGCAAATATATTCTGAAGCTTTAACAGATTTGCAAGATGTAAGCTCGTCTTCTGACATGGGATAATAGGATTCCCTATTTATACTTATCAATAATAGTTCACTTGATGGGTTTATGTATGCATACCTATCTTTATGTTTAGTTGGGAGGGCGATTGGTTTTATTATTTGATAGATTTTGTTACTGATTAAGGGCATCTTTAGTTCAAAAATTAATGTATTCTTTACTTGCCCAACCTTAGCTGTCATCATTTGGTATAAAGTCATCAGGTTGTTTTCTTCATATATAGTGGTATCGGCTGGAATGATTTCATGTAATTTTTGTAATTCATTTATTAGCTGATTGGGCTTGAGAATGAGTGAATTTATTTTGCTATGATGAATATCTGTGATGACCTCAATTAGCTGTTGTTGTATTGAATAAAAGGTTGTCATTTCGATTGATAGATGTATCCATAAAGCCATAAATCCTTGAACGGCCGAATTTTCGTTATCTTTATTTTGTATTAGATTGAGCATTGATACTGTTTGTTTATCTATCTCTTGCAGATGAGTATTTACCGCTGTAAAGTCCTTTTTTATGATATTTACAGTCGATTCTGTTATTGTGATTTGTTCTTTGAGCAATTTGTAAATGTTTTGTTCATTATTCTTTAAAGAACTGATTTCGCTATCGTACCGTTGCGCATCATCTTGGTCGAGAATCCCGAATAGTTGGTTAGTGAGAGTACCGACTACATTCACTAAACCACGTTTTACCCGGGTATGATTATAAGTAGGATGAAATATTTCGTTGTTCGTATTTATGTTGAAAAGTTGTTGTTTCATTTGCAAAACTGCAGGTCTACAAAGTTGTCTTAGATGTATCCACCCATTGTTATTGTTACAACCTTGTGTCATCCTGTCAATAGCGGCGTTGTAAATTCCAGCTTCTAACAGCATAGACGATATATTGAAATAGGATATAATCGTCCATTGCTGATGCGATAATTGCGCAGTCCCAATGTTCTCAAAATATATGCCTGTTGTATAATTCAACGGAGCGATATCAAAACTTGACTCTGTAAGTGTTGCTGACACTATGCCCAGTATACTTAGTAGTGGAATCATAGTATACAATATTAGTTTAGATTGAAAACAAGGTCGGATTCTCCTCTTTGGGTTTTCACGTAGTAGAATGTGTTTCATCTTTTCTGCAGCCTCTTTTACCGTCTCGTCTACTTGTCCTCTCAACCAAAACCTTGGTAATTTTCTCCCGCCATGTTCAGTTGCTTCGTTAGAGTCGTTTTTTCGTTTCCGAGTATTGTTGTTGTGGTGAGCTGTCGTTGATAAGACAGAAGAAGTTTTAATAGCCAATTCTGTGCCTTGTGTGGTGGGTGTACACCAAATGATCGTTCTCTATATCGTGAGTAAACGATATTTGTGCACTACCTTGATCTGACTGCGTATTTATTACTTATTATTTACTTTAAACTTTTATTGACTAACTTTAACTTTAACTTTTATTGGTGGTAAAATATACCACAAGAGATATTTAAACACTGCCCGTCTATACGTCCGTAAGTCCAGAACTGTCCGGCTTTTCAATGATACAGTTTGCCGAAACAACTTTGCACCAAGGAAAGAACCGTTAGACCCGTTTGACGTGCGTCAACTTAGGTCGTCGGGAGGATCAGAGAAAGTAAAACACTATTTAAATTCAAACTGATTCTGATTTTTATTTGTTCGAAAACTTTCTTTTATACAATTTTTGGATTTGCATTTTCATTTTCCTAATCCCCACTTAAATCAATCAATATATTTATTTCAAATTAATTATGCTAGAAAATGCAATTCTAGCAAAATGTACATATAATATATATGTCAATTTAATTACTTATTATTTTCCCCTTAATAAAATCTGTGTCATCATAATTATTTACCTTTTGTTTTTATTTAAAATTATTTAAAATTAGTTTCAATATTTTGAAACATGATATATGATGACACACTTTGAGTAATGTATAATTCATAAAGTTCATAAAATTTCGCTTACTTATAATTGTAAACATATGAAATGTTGTTTACTAAATTATTATTATTTTGTTTTGATAAAAAGAAATTACGTCACGGGAATTCCTTTATAACTTATTATATGTGTTTTGATTTGAATAGGTAGATGTAGTAGTATCTCTACACTTCCCTTCCTTTTTTAACAAAAATTTGTTTTTAAAGGTAAGAAAACAAATTTTTGCGTAATTTATGAAATAAATTTCGATTTTAAAAATGTTTAGTATCCATAACGTTTAATATTTAGCAAATTTTTATTGGGATTTTATTTGGGAACATAATTTTTTAGTCTATTTTTATGTACTTCCTTAATTAAGTTACCATTTCTTATTCTAACATTTGTTTTATTTATACCTATGACCTCATAGGGTCCTGTATAAGGTGGATCTAATTTTTTACGATCACCTGCTTTTAACTATATCTATAATATTTAACGAATTTTGAAATTTTGTTTCTCTTTGGGAACATATCTTTTTAATATATTATTATGTACTTCATTGATTAAATTATTTTTACTTATATTAAAACTTATTCTATTTACATGCTTATTTCGTTCTTTTACATTTTTATTCTGCTTATTCCTAGCGCACAATTCACACTTACTTACATAACTTTTTACCAGTTTACTTAAATTTTTGAAGATGTAACGTTGCTTAATTTTCTTAGCTGTCCTTCTCACACCTGAGTGTCCTCCAGAGTGTGGACTATCATGAAATTGTTTAATTATTTCTAACATTCTATTATTGTCAATTATTCTTAATGGAGCTTCATAAATTATTATTTTTAGATTAGTTTGCTTAATATCTTTATTTAATCCCGACTGCAGTTCGGTGAATATTTTCTTGAATTCATTTATCTTAACACGTGTAAATATTATATCGTTAATTTCAAGCGCTAACTTTTCAATATTCTCATTTTTCATTTCCCATACCAGTTTCTCCAGCATAAAACCTAAGTTCATATGTGGATTATCGCTGATTTCTACTACGACTTCTTCGTCATTGATATCAATATTATATTTATTCTTATGCGCTGAACTTTTAATTATCCTATCGTCTGTTTTCCATCTCAGTTTCTCCTGCTTAAAACCTAAGTTCATAGGCGGATTATCGCTGGATGTCATCAAAACTTCTTCCTCATTTTGCAAACTTTTGTTATTTTTAAACTTTAACTTTCTTAAATTTTTTATTTCTGAGATCGATGTACAGAGCTATGCATAAGGTTGGCCAGCCTTATCCAATTCTGTAGTATCATTCGTCTCAATCTTTTCTATCTCTTCTTTTCGTTTCATAGCTCTCGTGACAATGCTAACAGTAGATGTAGGTATCATCGCTTTTAAAACATCTGAGTCAATTTTGATTCTAGACAATGCATCAGCATTAGTATTCATTTTTCCTTGCTTATATGTTATATCGAAATCGTAATCGCATAAATCTAACCTCATCCTCGTTAATTTAGACGATGGGTTCTTATGAGTGCACAAACTTACTAAAGGTCGATGGTCAGTGACTACAGTAAACTTTCTACCATACACATATGGTCTAAAGAAGTTAATAGCCCAGTGTATTGCTAGTAGCTCTTTTTCTATAACTGGTTTGTTTACTTCATGTTTGTTCAGAGATCTACTCGCGTATGATATTGGTAGATCTCTCCCGATTTCACCTTGTGAAAGTACGGCTCCGAGTGCGTAGTTCGACGCATCCGTTGTTACGATAAATTTCTCTTCAAAATTAGGATATTTGAGTATTGGTGGATTGATAAGTTTTTCCTTAAGTGTAGCGAATGCTTTCTTACATTCATCGGTCCAATCAAATGTAACGTTTTTCTTCGAAAGATTATTTAAAGGTTTGGCAATTTCTGCAAAATTTTGTATAAATCGTCTGTAGTAATTACAGAACGCTGTAAATCTTTTTGTTTCTTCAGCATTTATTGGTGTTGGATAGTTTCTTATTACATCGTATTTTCGCGGATCAGTTTTTATACCTTCGTTTGTAATGAGATGTCCTAGGTATGTGACTTCAGTTTTTAAAAAATTACACTTTTTGGGATTCAATTTTAAATTATATTTCTGTAATCTATCAAAAGTTTTTACCAAATTTGTGTTGTGATGACTTAAACTACATCCGAATATTATAATATCGTCAACGTATAGAAACGCTTCTGCTTCTAGGCCAGCTAGAGCTATCGATAGCATACGTTGAAAACTGTTGGTAGATATCTTCAACCCGAACGGTAATCTTTTGAAATGATAATGACCTTTACTGGTTGAGAATGATGTTAGTGGTCTTGATTCCTCTTCTAGTTCAATTTGGTGGAATGAACTCGTTAAATCTAATGTTGAGAAATACTTCGCTCTTCCAAGATTATCCAGGATGTCATCTAATCTTGTTAGAGGGAATTTGTCATCCATAATTTTTTTATTAAGCTGTCTGAAGTCCACGACAAGCCTCCACTTATCCTTATTCTCTCCCTTTGGCACTAATAATAGTGGCGAATTAAATGAACTGACTGACGGTTCAATGACGTCTTCTTTGATCAGTTTTTCTACCTGTCTATCAATTTCTTCCATGTGGGTTTGTGGCAATCTGTAATTTTTGATATATACTGGATTTTTATCCACGGTTTGTATTGATTGCTTATAAAAATTGTTGGCTGATAGCTGCTCATCCTCTACGTAAAATATATCTGCATAGTGTCTACAAATATCTATAATTGAACTTCTAGCATGTTCTTCCAATGAGTCTAACTCTAATTCTTTCAATATTTTGCTAAAACGTTGTTCCACTGTAATCTTCTTATCTTTTCTGTCCACTTTCAGTACATGATAGTTGCATAATGGTTCAGTTTTTGGAGAAATTTTTCTTAACGTGACATCATATTCTTTTGTATTTAATATCTGAATATGTGCAATCCCCTTAGCTGGAACTATCGTGTTTGCTATATATACGCCTTCCTGTATTTCTTGATTTAATACAACGCTGTCTTCTTTTAAATTGATGTTAACAGCTCTAATAACCTGCGATCGTGCTGGTATCGTAACTCCGCTCTGTTGTAATTCTGTATACATTGGTAATGTGATTTCTTCATGGTTTATCAATAGTGAAATTGTGTAAGTTTCATAGTCTATCTTACAATAATTATTATGCAGGAAATCTCTGCCTAAAATACCATCTGTATTTATTGGAAAATCTTCTTTTACTAAATGAAATTCTTGTCCTATATTTCCTTCTTCTAGATTCAAAATTGCTCCTATCATACCTAACGAATATGTTTCGTCATTAGTAACACCTGTAATTTTACACCTATCATCTTTTACATCTACTTCTTTTGCAACTTTATTTATTTTGAGCAGTGAGATATCTGCTCCCGTATCTATTAAAAACGTTCTCAAATCTTCTGTTATGTTCGTGCGAATTCTAATATAATTTGTTTGTGTGCTAGGATTTACATAAAATATTTTTATTGGGTTTCTAAAGTTAGGGAATCTCTCGACAACTGGTTTTCGGAGACCCCTTCCCTGTTTTCCGATTGTACAATATTAACTCTTCCATTCTGGAAATTTCTTTTTACATTATTATAATTATTTCTATTTCGGTAACCATTAAAATTTCTATTATTTGTATTATTATTATCATTGTTACAATTATTCTTACTACCATTATGGCTACAATTACATCCATTACTCTTAATATTGGTATGGTTTTTATAAAAATTATTATTGTTATTCTTTTTATTTTGATAATTTGACCTTTTAAAATTATTAAAATTATGCGAAATTTGATTCCTATAGCCCGTTCTATAGTTTCGCGAATTAAAATGGAACATATTGGCCGTCTTTGTCTGTTCGTCGATTTCAGTAGCGTATTGAATCGCTTCCTGAAGAGAATTTACCCGAGCAGCATAAACCATATTTTTAACTGGTTCGTTTAAACCTGTTTTAAATGCATTCAGTCCAGTCTGTTCATTTAGCTTAGTGATAATGTCACTATGAGCATCACCCTGCTCAGCTATTTGAAGTTCATTTAGTTCTGTTATTATGTTTTCTATCTTATTACTATAAGATTCAACAGATGAACTCCCCTGTCTGCACTGCGTGAGTTGAGTCTGTAGGTTCAAGCATGTAGTCTTCTTCTTGAAAATACGGTTGAATAATTCTTTCAACTCAGGAATGGTTTTTGGTTTTTTAGTTGCTGTCAACTTTGTTTTGGCATTACTAGTTAGTCTAGTATCCAAAACGAATTCGATTAATTTTGTCTTTTCAGCGTCGTTCTTTAGTGTTTCACTAAAGTGTTGAATTAGGTTTAAAAATATCGGAAGATCGTTGGATTTTCCGTCAAACGTTGGGACAATTTTTAGGGTTTTTTCTATGTCGAATGACGCCATTTCTATTAAATTCTCTGTATCTTCTTTTATAGATAATTCTAACAGTTCCACTGAGAGGTTGTTCAATTTTTCTTTTAGAACTGTATACTTCTGTATAAACTTATTTTTAAGTTTCTCTAAAGTCTCAGCGTCGAGTTCTGATACTAATGTCTTGACTAACCTTTCAAAGTCTAATCTGTACGACTTCAATTGTGTCGTACAATCTAATATGTGCTTGTGGCTAAAGTTCCTATTCGGGTTTTTATTCAAGTTAAGAAGAATTCTCTCTATTTCCTTAATTATCTCATCCGCTTTTCTAGTGGATTCCATCAGTTATCAAATCATCAAAAAGAATCACAAAATTTTATTTTCAACTTTTATTTGTATGAAAAAAAATTTTTAAAGAAAAATGTTTGCTTAACATTATTTATAAAAAAAAAAAGTATCATATATCTGTGTTAATTTTCATTTTTATTAAAAAGAAATTTTATTAATTTATCATATAAATTGAGAAAAATTAACTTAAATGTAATTTGTTCATTTAAACTGAAATTTTTATATATTATTTTTTTTAAATTATCCATTCATAATTAGTTATGATTCTAGAAATTTCATTTATTATTATTTAAAATTTATTAATTCATTTATTAAAAATATCGTATATATATTGTCTTAATTAATAAAAATTAAAGTTTTCTTTATTTATTTAAAAAGTATCTTAAAAGTATTACAAAAGTATAATATTAAAAATTTTTTTTTGTTTAAACTGTTGTTTTGGTTATTTCTTTACGCACGGTTTTTTGAAAATAACCCTTTAATCTAAAGATTATATATATAATTATCAAGACTACTATCGTTACAAATATGATAATCTCGTATTTGTTTATTGGTGACGTGTTTTCTGATATGTTCGTTGACGAATTGGGTCCATTTGTAATGAACACTTCTTCTTCCTTTTGCTTTTGAGCTGAGTTTCCCATTTTTCAAGTAACGTTTTGAATGTGTGGATTTAAATTTGTATAATTTCACTCCTTCTGTTATTGTCAATTCCAATTTGTATTTTCCAGTTGATTGTTCGTACTTGATTTAATTCAAAATAAATTTAATAATCGGTATTTGCTTCTTCATCAAATTATAACTTCAATAATTGTCATCTATTGTTGCGATTCTTTGGGCAAGATTCCAGTTTTAGTTCGTGAATGGCAAGTTCGCCATGTGGTGGGTGTACACCAAATGATCGTTCTCTATATCGTGAGTAAACGATATTTGTGCACTACCTTGATTTGACTGCGTATTTATTACTTATTATTTACTTTAAACTTTTATTGACTAACTTTAACTTTAACTTTTATTGGTGGTAAAATATACCACAAGAGATATTTAAACACTGCCCGTCTATACGTCCGTAAGTCCAGAACTGTCCGGCTTTTCAATGATACAGTTTGCCGAAACAACTTTGCACCAAGGAAAGAACCGTTAGACCCGTTTGACGTGCGTCAACTTAGGTCGTCGGGAGGATCAGAGAAAGTAAAACACTATTTAAATTCAAACTGATTCTGATTTTTATTTGTTCGAAAACTTTCTTTTATACAATTTTTGGATTTGCATTTTCATTTTCCTAATCCCCACTTAAATCAATCAATATATTTATTTCAAATTAATTATGCTAGAAAATGCAATTCTAGCAAAATGTACATATAATATATATGTCAATTTAATTACTTATTATTTTCCCCTTAATAAAATCTGTGTCATCATAATTATTTACCTTTTGTTTTTATTTAAAATTATTTAAAATTAGTTTCAATATTTTGAAACATGATATATGATGACACACTTTGAGTAATGTATAATTCATAAAGTTCATAAAATTTCGCTTACTTATAATTGTAAACATATGAAATGTTGTTTACTAAATTATTATTATTTTGTTTTGATAAAAAGAAATTACGTCACGGGAATTCCTTTATAACTTATTATATGTGTTTTGATTTGGATAGGTAGATGTAGTAGTATCTCTACACTTGGTCTTCCGTTGTTCGTTCTTCGATTGGAAGAACCGCTAATTTTGTAACTGGCCTTTTTATAAGGACCCTTCCGGGGCCACGAAGTGTTGCAACACGCACGATTCCATCTTCTCCTGGATGAATCTCCTCAACACGTCCAGTGATCCATCTGGATGGTGGAATATTTTTGTCTCGTACTAGAACTAGTTGTCCTATCTTTAAGTTTGGTGTTTTTGTAGTCCATTTTGCTCGTTGTTGTAATTGGTGCAAATACTCTTGTGACCACTTCTTCCAAAAATCTTCTTTCATTTTTTGAACCAATTTCCATCTAGCCAATGAGTTTATTTTTTCTTCAGAAACGCTGGCTTCAGGTTGGGTTAAAGCAGATTGTCCAATTAAAAAATGACCAGTTAAAAATGTTGGATCACTTGGGTCATTGGTCATTGGCGATATTGGTCTCGAATTGAGGCAAGCCTCTATTTGGCATGTTAATGTTGATAACTCTTCGAAAGTCAGTGTTGTTTCTCCTATCACTTGTTTCAGATGATATTTTACAGACTTTACTGCCGCTTCCCATAATCCACCGAAATGTGGAGTTCCAGGAGGAATAAAATGCCATTTAGTGCCATGTTCTGCAGTTGATGTTACTATGTTTGACGTCATTTGTTCTACTGTTTTTGGTGTTTTTAATTCCATTAGTTTACTAGCCCCAACAAAATTTGTACCATTGTCACTAAATATATCGGTGCATATTCCTCTTCGTGATACAAATCTTTTATATGCCGCCATGAAACCTTCAGATGTTGAATCGCTTACTACCTCAATGTGGACGGCCTTTGTTGCCATACAAACAAATATTGCAAGGTACCCTTTGTATGATTTATTGCCTCTTCCCTTTGATACTCTAACATTTAATGGTCCGGCGTAATCAATACCTGCCTTCAAAAATGGTCTAGTTTGAACTATTCTTGCTTCAGGTAAATTGCCCATTAGTTGATTTTTGATGGTATTATTGAAACGGTGGCATCTTAAACATTTGGTTATTTGTTGTCTGACAATATTTCTTCCATTTATTATCCAAAATTTTGCACGGATGTGTGCTAATGTTAACTGGGTTCCACCATGCATTGTTAGTTTATGACTTTCCTGGATTATTAACTTAACTATTGGATGTGAATGTGGTAGAATGATGGGATGTTTCTCATCATATGACCAAGTTGTTAAATTTTGCAGTCGTCCGCCAACTCTCAGTAATCCATCTTTTACAAACGGTGTGAGTGACAGCGATTTACTTTTATTATCAATTGGCTTGTTGTTTTTTAAATTGTAAATTTCTTTCACAAATTGACCTTGTTGAGCGCTCTCAACTAAATGATAAAGAGCTTCTTGCATTTCTTGAGGTGAAATATTGTCGACTGATTCGTATTTTACTAGCTTCAGCTTATTAATGAATCGTTTGCAATGTGAGACTATTCTCTGAATCTTTTTTAGATTTGAGTGCCTTGCGTATAGTTCATCAAATGGATCTTCGTGATCTTTTACAATCATTGCTTTGGCTGTTGCTACTAGTTTTGTTTCTGGAAGATCTTCAAGATTCGCTACCGAAACATGAATCGGCCAATTGGTTTGGTTGATCGTTAACCACTTTGGGCCATTCCACCAAAGTTCATGTTTTGCGAGATTTTCCGGTTCCACACCTCTTGATGCACAATCAGCTGGATTCTCAGATGGCTTAATATAGTTCCATGTTGATGGATTAGATAGACTATGGATCTCGGATACTCTGTTTGCTACAAATGTTTTAAATCGATGTGGTTCTGATTTTATCCACGCGAGTACGATTTTTGAGTCTGTCCAGGTATACGTTGTTGTTTTTTGAATTTGTAGACTTTTGATTACTCTTGACATCAACCTTGCCAGCAATACATCTCCACACAACTCTAAACTAGGAACTGTTAGCTTTGTTTTTATTGGTGCAACCTTTGTTTTTGATATTAATAGTTGGGATTGTGCTGCTCTTACTGGGTCACCTCTCTGGTAACAGTATATTACGGCTGCATATGCATGTTCGGTTGCATCGCAAAACCCGTGTAGTTCAATGGGTGAATTGTTGGATGTTCCTATCCATCTTGGGATTTTGATTTGTTCAAGCGCAGGTAACGCGTTCTTGTAACTGTTCCACCTTAATGATAAATCGACTGGTAATGGTTCATCCCACGTTAATCCTGCTAACCAAAGTACTACAACGTAGTAATATTTTTGCTACTATAATTGTTGGTGACAACCATCCTAATGGATCAAATAATTGTGACACCTCTGATAATAATTTCCTCTTGGTAGTGGTCTCTATTTAGTTATATTTATTTTAAATCCAAATGTATCTGTCTCTGGATTCCATGATATGCCAAGAGTCTTAATTGTTTCATCCAATTTTATGTCCATTTTACCGATTGCTCTTGATTCTTTTGGTATTTGTTCTAGAAGGCTAGAATGGTTACTCGCCCATTTTCGTATCTGAAAACCACCTTTACCTAGTAGGTTTATAACTTGTTGTTGTTGTTTCTGTGCTTGCTCAATTGAATCACTCCCGGTTAGTAGGTCATCTACGTAAAAATCGTGTAACACAATGTTGGCTGCTGTTGGACATAATTTTTTCTCATCGGTTGCTAGTTGTTGTAAAGTGCGGATAGCCAAATAAGGAGCACTAGCGGTTCCAAAGGTTACTGTTGTTAATTGGTATTCCTGAATTGGTTTGTTCTCATTTTCTCTCCATAGAATTTTTTGATACCTTTGATCATCTTTGTGTACTCTTATTTGACGATACATTTTCTCAATGTATGCAGTGAATGCTATCTTGTGTTTCCTCCATCTTAATAGGATCGATATTAATTCATCCTGTAGTGTTGGCCCAATCAACTGTTGATCGTTGAGGCTCTTGTTATTGCTTGTTTTTGCTGATGCATCAAAAACAACTCTTAACTTTGTGGTCGTACTGCTTTCCTTTATTACTGCATGATGTGGTATGAAGTATTCTTCTGATGGAGCCATTTCACCTTTGCAGAGTTGCATATGGCCTAGTTCAATGTATTCTTTGATACAGTTTTTGCAGTCGTCGGCAAATTTTGGTGACGCTGCGAATTTTTTCTCTAATTGTAGGAATCTGGCTAGTGGTCTGGTTTTTGAGGTTCCCAATACTGGTGGATTGTTTTTGAACGGGATACGAACTGTATATCTTCCACTTGAATCACGGCTATGGTTTTCCTCATAAAATTCCTGGCAACGTTGTTCATCTTCTGTTAATGACCTTTCCTTTTGTACTTCTTCTATCTCCCAGAAAGTCTTCAACCTATTGTCTAGTTCTGTTTTTGTTATTAATCACTGCACTGTTGCCGATTCGTTGTGGTTAACTAGCCCACATATAATCCATCCCAACTCCGTTTTTTGTGCTATTGGCTCCCCAGCTGCACCTTTAATTACATCATTCAGTACTATTGTGGGGTAGTAATCTGCACCCAGCAATATATCGATTTTGTTAGGCATGTTATAGTTAGGATCTGCCCACAATAAATTGTTGATATGAGGCCACTTCCATGCATTAAAATGGTATTCTGGCAGGTTCCCTACTAGTTCATTTACTATCAATGCGCTAACCTTTGTTTTAAAATTTGAGGAAAATCTTGGCTCAATCTCAAATGTGATTCGTTTTTCTGAAACTCCAGCTTAAATTCCTCCTACACCTCTAAATTCAACGTGTGTTTTTTGGCTCTGTATGTTTAATTTCCTTGCTGCTTCTTGAGTTATGAACGATGCTTGAGAGCCTGGATCAATTAGAACTTTGAGTAGCTCTGGCTGACAACCATTTGTTGGAACTTTTACCAACGCTGTGCTTAGAATCACCTGAGCTGCTGTTGTTGTGTTATTTACCATGTGTGTTTCCACTACTGGAGTTATATGTTGGGTCGTTTGACTCCGTGCTGTCAATGAATTGCTCTGCTGGTGTAACTTTGTGTTTGTGGTTGCGCCTTCTTTAGTGTGTAAAAGAGTGTGATGTTTACCTTTGCATACCCAACATTTTGTTTCTACATGGCACCTTCTTGTGACATGATGATCATCTAAACATACTCTACATAAATTTTTTATTGTGCATGTTTTATTTCGATCCATTGTTGACATCTGTAAAAATGATCTGCATGCTTCAATGTTATGTGATCCTTTACAATTCACACATTTGTATGTTGTTGCTGCTAGTGTTGTTATGGCCTTTTGGGGTTGAGGTCGGCTATTCGATATCGTACTTCGATTTGGCTTGTTTCCTATTGCTTCTAGTGATTGAAACCGTTTTTCCATGAACAACAAAAAATGATTCAAATTTTGTCTCCTTTTTGGGTCTTCTAACGTTGTTTCATAAATTTTGATGGTTTCGCAATCTAATTTCTTCATAAGTATATGTATTATTAACGCATCAAATTTTGCTTCATCCGAAAGTATACTATTGATGTTGTGAATGGCTTCTCTTGTCGTGTCGTGCATTGTTCTAATGCCTGCCGCGGTTTCTACTACCAAATTTGGTTGATTTATTAGTAGGTTGAAATATGTTGCCGCTAGAACTCGTTCGTTGTTAAAGCGATTATTTAATATGTCCCAAGCGAGTGCATAGTTTTCCGCTGTTGATTCCAAATGGTTTATTGTCCGAGCCGCTGAACCTCCTAAATGACTCTTTAAATAGTTGATCCTGTGAGTATCCGTCAACAATTGGTTTTTATGTACCAATTTTTCAAATGTATCAGCAAAACTTTTCCACTTCATATTGTCACCATAAAAATGTGGGATTTCTATGACTGGTAATCGAATATCTATTGACTTGGTGTTGTTGTTGCTGTCGGTTTCCATTTTTGTTGTTATCTTTATCACTGTTTGATCATGGGCCCGCTTACAGTTGTTGAAGTAATTTTCTTTGAAATATTTTAATTCTATTTCATCTTCTTCTGAAGCCTCTAGGTTAATTTTTTCGTCGAGGTTCATGATTTGTTCCATCAACTTTTCTAAATATCTTAATGCAAGCTGAAGTGCTTGTTTTGGCTCTTGTTGCGCTAATGCGTCTTCAGCTGCTTCTATTTCCCTGTAAAGGGCTCTCATCTTAATATTTTGGAGTTTTAACACCTGCTCGAACTCTTTCCTGTCTGTAGTGTTAGAACTTCTTCCATTTCCTATTGTTGTTTTTTCTGACGATGTGAATGTTGGAAATTGCGTTTCGTCCCCCGTTGTTGACTGTTTCGGGGTAGTTGGTGGGCCGTTGTTTAATCTTTTACGCATGTCATCGATTAGAAAGTCGTAAGTTTCCACTGTCTTACGCCTAATTTCGAAATAATCATGGTTGTTCTCTAACGGTGGCTGCATTGCTCGGATGGCGTCATCTGCAGCAACAAAATCACTGTATGTTGTCTTTAGTGTAGCTATTTTTGTTTCTAAATAGCTTATTGTTTTACGGTTGCTGCCGTCTTTCCGATAGTTCGTATTTAATTGATCTATCTTCTGGGCTGCTATATTCTGTTTCAGTAACAGATCTTGTAAGCTCGTCATTGCTGCTTGGTTGGTAAATGCAGTGGCTTAAATGTGCTTGCGCTATGTGCGGTTTGAGCCCTAGTTGATTGATGGCTCGTGTCAGTGCCTGTTGTTGGTTGGTTGTTCCGCAATTTTGTAGTACCCGTTGGATGTTCAGCTTCAACGCCTGTTGTTGGTTGGCTTCGCTATTTTATAGTATCCGTTGGATGTTCTGCGACTTGAGTTTGATGGCTCAGCTTCAGCGTCTGTTGTTGGTTGGCTTCGCTATTTTATAGTACCGGTTGGATGTACTACAGTATTCCAGTATTATCTTAGGTGCCGGTTGTTTTTTGGCTTCGAAGGACCAATGATTTATTCTTTATCAGAATAAACACAATTCGATTTTAGTGGATTGTTATCCGCTCGCCTCTGGTGGGTGCTATGACAATAACAATATAATCCCAACGGTTTATTCTTAATCAGAATAAACACAATTCGATTTTAGTGGATTGTTATCCGCTCGCCTCTGGTGGGTGCTATGACAATAACAATATAATCCCAACGGTTTATTCTTAATCAGAATAAACACAATTCGATTATTAGTGGATTGTTATCCGCTCGCCTCTGGTGGGTGCTATGACAATAACAATAACTCGATAGTTGTTCGTATGAAACTATATTTTATTCATTTAAATTTGTGGTTTATATACAAATTGGTATACATTGATTACACCAACAAATAAGTACTTAAAACTAAAATTGCTGATGTTCTGTATATTGCCTAAATAGCAATTTTGTGTTACCTTACATAATTTAATATATTTTAAATATTTATAAATTGCAAATTCAATATAATTATAAATTCTGATTGCCAATTTATTGTCTTTTACTTTATTATGTGTTTGGAAATAACAAAGTTCAAGATAATAAATTGGAGTTCATTTGAATATGTTCACCTAAGACGGAACAATATATAATACTAATTTTTTAAATTTTGCTGATCAACTAGAGTGCTGATCCTTTTACATTCATATTTAAAAAAAAATAGAAAATCATTTCTCATTACTACTCTTTGAAATTATTGCTACTACGTCAACAAAATGTATACACATAAACTTTATTTAAAGGCGTAGCAAAGCACGCCGGGTCCCGCTAGTAAATTATATGTCTTTATTTATTGCTATTATTGCTTTTATATTGCAAAATGGAGAAATCGAAAATTTTATTTGGAATTATTTATTTGAGAATCTGAGAAAATAATGGAACCCATAGTTAAAAACTGCTGCAAGAGTATCGTTTGAACTAGAGAATCAATTCATGATACACATTGTATATTCTCTATTCCAGAAATTTTTTAGGGTGTAATTTTTATCGTTTTCGCAGTTCTGCAGCCAAATTCTGTAATTGTGAAGCGGTGAAGTGATAAGTTTTTTAATGAAAAGAAACGAAGAAATTTCTATCACTTCACCGCTTCACAGTTACAGAATTTGGCTGCAGATTCTAGACATGCAGTTCTGAATCATCAAAAATTCAGTTCTGTTTTTTTGTCATCAAAAATGAATTTTTGAAAATACTTTAATTTACTAGGGTTTTTTTCGAAGCTGAGGACCATTTTTTTAATCATCAATTTTGAAAAATGAGGAAAAAGGGTCCCCACAAATTGCTCGCCTCAGGGCCCCCTGAACTGTAAATCCGCCACTGGTAAGGATATAAGTGATCCAAAGGGTTAGTTCTAAAAGTAATATTTTATCATTGTATCCATATCTGAACAATAAAGGAATTTTAAGGGTTGATGGAAGATTGGCGAATCCTCAATGCGAATACAAAATGAAACATCCGGTTATGTTACCCGAATCTGTTAAAATTTGCAGATTAATTCAACACATACATAATAAATATTTTCATCCGGTTCCATCCTTAACGTCACATTTGATTCGCCACCAATACTGGCTCATACATGCAAGAATTACAATCCGGGCTGAGATAAAAAAATGTTTAGTTTGTTTTCGGTATAAATGCACTACTGCGAAACAAATAATGGGTGAACTTCCTTCAGTCAGAGTAACACCTGCTAGAGATTTCAGTCGGTCAGGAGTCGATTACGCAGGTTCAACATCTATATTTAACAAAAAGGGAAGAGGCAACAAAACAACAAAAGGGTACATTGCAGTATTTGTCTGCAAGGTTACGAAACCTGTACAGAAATTAATGATTTGTATTTTTTTCTAATTTGTAAAATAAAACAAACCAATTCATCATTCAACTAGAATAAATAAATTTAATAAAACTGTTATTCTAAAAATTTGGATATTTCTTTGTTGAAGTGTTACAGTGGCAAGGTGCGAAAACAACAAACAAAATAACACTCGACAATATTTTTTTGACAAACTTATGTCGTTTTTTTTTTGCTAAGAGCAAAAAAAGCAGCAGTCAGATTACTTCTTTTTTGCATTTCGTATTCTTTTTGTGCAAAAAGATTGCTCTTTTTATTATTATACACTTTTATTTAACTTGACTTTTGACAGCTGTGTTGGGTGGAATTTTGTGATCCATTTTTCAGTAACTTCCCATTATGTGATTGATCCCTAATTTAAAAGACAAGTTTGTTGAAGCAGTCAGTACGTATTTTTAAAGCAAAAAACTCTATAAAACTGAAGAAAAAAAATTCAAATTTTTCTTCACTCTAAAAGACCTTTAACAATTGCACTGAAATCCTCATAATCTGGTTGACCCATTTTGAGCGTAGGAATTTCGGTAATACTGTGTATATTATTATAATCATAGACATCATACATGTTTGTGTCATTTTTATATGGATAAAAGGCCTTCATTATTACATTACATTACATACAGCAATGATAATTAGAAATCAGATATTATGTATGAAATTTTATTGCAAAAATGATAATTGCTATAAAGTTACTATAACTATAGTGAACTATAGTGAAAACAACCTAAAAACAACACAAAACAATCTTGATTTGAAAGAAATAACAATTATTTGAAGTTTTTCGTTACACAAATCAGCTGATCACAACTGTCATATTTTATTGGGGAAAAAAGTCTTTCATTCACGATTCGTTTGAGTAATAATCGTTATTTATATCTTCATATCAGTTAACAGAAAGCGCTGCAGCAAGTTAAAAGAAAACTTGTGCTGTATTTGTCAAAACCCTCCTAATGCTAAGCCTGATTGTTTTTTAATCAAAAATATTTCTTGTGGCAGAAAAACAATTATTTGTGCGGGTTTATTTTGACGCATGTTATGTCAAAATAAATAAGCTATTTAGGCTATGTAAACAAAAACAAATTAAAATTGGGGCTAAATATTGTTAATTTATTTATAATTAACAGCTAATATAATTTTTTTAACAACTTCGATATATTTTGTGTAAGTTAGTTTGAAATTAGTTTAAATTTATTTAATTTTTGTACATGTATGATGTGTCAAATTTAATTTGAAGTTTTGCTTGCACAAATGCTGTTTTTATGACCCTTCCACAAATTGCACAAATTTTAGAATTGACAGATACAAATTGTGTTTTACCTTGCATAAATTGTGTGGATATAAGATCGTTACCTACGATTTGTTTTAAACAAAAGTTTGGTTAGTGGAGACTGATTATTAGCAAACGTAAGTATAGGTTATAATTTATAGCAAACGTTTGTTGTTTGTGTTTATGCAGTAAGACGAATATGGAATATTTTATAAGAATTTATTAAATTTGAAAAGAAAATTAAATTTTAGGTAAGTTACTGTGATATTGAAGTGGTGAGCTTATTTTTAAGTAAAATAAAATTCAAAAAACTGACTCAAAAAATGTATATGACTAAAAACTATAAAATAAAAAAAAAATTAAAAAACAATTTTAAAAAACACACTTTTATTGAAAACGAACTAAAAACTAAAAAATTAATTTTGCATTGACAGAACACGATGTTCCAAAGAAACACAAGTTATGTTCGAACGTTAAATCTTTTATTAATAACTATGTTTGCTTTCAAACTGTAATAAGGAAATAAATATTTAAATATCTTTTTAAACAATTTAACACAGATGGCAAAATTAGATGTACAGACTAGAATACTATTTAACTAGAAGTTTTGTTAGATAAATAATTTTCCGTTACAGTTTTTTACAAAAAATAAAAGTGGGTGGCGTAGTCAATATAGAAAGGGCAATAAATATGTAGAAAATATGCTAATTCTAACTCTTAATTATGTAATAAGTATAAATACTAAAACTTAATTCAACTATTTTAAAGTATTAAAGTTATACTACAAAATGTGATGTAATACGTTCAATACGCTGACTGCGCCACCCACTTTTATTTTTTGTAAAAAACTGTAACGAAAAATTATTTATCTAACAAAACTTCTAGTTAAATAGTATTCTAGTCTATACATCTAATTTTGCTAATCTAATCTGTGTTAAATTGTTTAAAAAGATATTTAAATATTTATTTCCTTGTTACAGTTTGAAAGCAAACATAGTTATTAATAAAAGATTTAACGTTTGAACATAGCTTTTGTTTCTTTAGAACATCGTGTTCTGTCAATGCAAAATTTATTTTTTAGTTTTTAGTTCGTTGTTTTTGATCTGAAAATATTTTTCTGAATCTAGATTTTTTGGTAGATCAAGTTGATCATACTATTAATTACTATTAATAATATTAATTTCAATTAGCCTAGTAGATCATACTATTAATTACAAAAACATTAAATTACAGTTCACAAACACAACTAAAAAACTAGATCAAATTTGTTCATATTCTTTTTATGGAAAAAAAAATCACCTTTTCTGCTATGGCAAAAAGAAAACGACATTATATTGCAATAATCTAGTTTTTGATCTCACATACCAATCCCGACCATCAAGATTTCTCCAAATTCAATGGAGAATTCCAAATTCACTACTCATTATTACTTAAAATGAACGATTTTTAAGCAAAAATATGCCCATTTTCTTGTTTTGACACACTTGACGATTTTTTGACACACTGCCTTTCCGTGCAGTTATCGAACACATCGTCCATTGAGTAAGAAGACAGATACATTTTTTTTGCTCTTTTAGAATCGAGAAATCCCAAAAAATTGGGTATAATAATTTCACGTTTTTCTTTAAAATGTAATACTCTTTCATACCGAAGTAAAATCAATTTAAGTTCACAATGATTTGAAGTATTTGATGGGTATGGTAGTGAAGGCCACCAATGAATCAGTGTTGTAACAATTTTTTGTTTTCTGTTTAGTTTCTGTTATTTCGATTTAGCATATAAATATTTAATATATATAAATATTTTATATATATTAAATATTTTTTTTAAATATCTTTTATTTTTATTTTAAAAACTAAAAGTTTATTTCTTAAAAATGTTTAAATGTTTTATATTTGAATAAAAATGTTATATTCACCACAAAAACACTCTCCCATGACATCCATCTTATAGGCATTGGTTGTGTTTGTCTACCAGTACCTTCTAAATGGCAATAGTCAGATGAATACGATGTTCGATTTATCACAGTTCCAAGCGTACATACTTTAACATCTAACTGTGGTCCAATAACACAACTCCTGTAAATAAAACAAGGAAATAAAATTATAAAAAATATTTGTTAAACAGTTTTTGTTTTTTTTTTCATGTTATATATTTCTGAAAAGAAGGAAAATCTCAATAAATTATAATTAAAATAATTAAAAATCACGTCAGTTGAGCTTTTAACTTCTAATGATACAACAGAAACAGCATAAAACTCAACCGCAACATAATATTCTCTTTCTCTACACCTATAGTAGAGATTCCAAGTAAAAATAACACTAAGGGTCGTAAGGATAATCGACATACAGTGAAACGAAATGGTAAAGTAAAAATCATTATTTTGTGTGACAGCCTTTAATCCATAAAACTTTAACGTAATTTTCAGGTTAATTATGAACAAAAGCAATCATAATAAAGCATTTCAAAACAAAAAAAAACCATTTAATAATCATGCCAGGAACAAAAGTACATATATATTGTTTTTCATGGTGAAATAATTAAAAATTTAGGGATACATTTGCTGATATGGTAAATACAGAAGGAAACTAATGAATATCATTGTGTCAATGGGTTTCTCTTGTACTTTAGAATAATATATGAAATATGAATGAAGAGTAAACAAAGAAAGAAATGATTAGTTTAGGGTAAAATTATATTAGTACACCACAAGTTTGGATCAATATACATTCGTGTTATTTTAAACAAGAAATTCGCTAAATGATATAATTTATGTACGGTCATTTCGTTATGGACGATACTCAATAGACAATAGTATTTATAACTTCGCCAAAGTAACACAAACTTGCTGCAATGAATAGTTTAATTGTAAACACCACAAGAAATAAAAAAATGTTAACTATAGCAGATGTTCATTTTTACGTTTTTTTTCTTATTTTAATATATAATGGTTAGTTGGATGTTTAAGGCTTATGAATAGCATTTAATTAAGGGAAACAAATATTTTATATATGCAATTTCATATAATGATTTTTTCACGTTCAATATATTAGCAACATTGTTATATTCCATAATTATTACGGTTAAATTGTAAAACACAATTCGATCTATCAATTCCTTATTTCAAGTATAATACAAATGCACTGAAAAAAAAAAATTAAAGTAAAGACAACCTCATCTTGAAGTTAACAGTTTGATGATGTTGGGCTATTGGAAATTGGCACTAATAATATTAAGCACTCACTATATTGTAACACAAGTTTATTTATTTTAATATATGCAATAATTATGAAGTTTTAATTAGTGGCACACAATTTTTTTATTTTTCTAGTGAGCACACCAAATAAAATATGTATCGCCGGCTTAGAGTGTAAACCTGCTAACTGCATGCTAGGTAAATTATAAGGAGAGACAAAAAACATTTTTTAAAAAGATTGAATATATTTTATAAAAAAGCTTTTACACTTCTGAACATTTATTTGTATTCCTTACAATATGAAGTAAAAGAAATGTTATTTAATTCAGTATTTATTTTTTTATAACCACTTTTGTGACTTAACAGGTTGTTCTAATCAAATTCAATTTTTAGTATATAGAACTTAGCAGGTTTTTCGTAAAAAAAAAAACAAATATTTTAATTTTTTTTGTTATCATCAGATCTGGGACAACACTTTTAATACCTATAGAAAATTTCAAGTTGATAGCACTTATAGTTATAGTGAGTAAACTGATTATGTAGAAATTCGGACGGACACCGAAGTCTCACCAATAGGGTACCGTTTTTACTTTTTCAAAGTACGGAACCCTAATTATTAAAATTATTATTATAGGTCTATTATTTTGAAAACGTACATCGAAAAAATCGACTATTTTTAAAAAATCTAAAATTTTGACGAAGGAAAAATCTAATTACTGGATTTTTTTTTGAGTACTCTGAATCGGAGTTATGTGTGAATGTTTGAGGCTTTTTCACGATGTTTTGTTATGGACTATGGTGTTCAATATCTTGCTTATAGATCCTACAAATTTCATGCGATTTACGTATGTTTTTGAAAGTAAAGAGAAAAATAGTTGAATAATCGAAATACGTAAGTTGGAAATTAATAATTTTTCTCTTTTCCGCTAGGCGCGTTAAGCCTTGGTTAACTTCAAAGCTCATATCTCAAAAATCGTTTTTTATAGTTTTTCACAAATTTTAAAGTAAACACATACAGCTATGAAATTATAAAAAAAGTGACGATTTTTAAAAGTTTAGTATATGAAAAATTCACATGTGTTTTTTTAAGAAGGTAATTAATTACTAAATGTGAATCAAATATATTGGAAATTTCATATTTTAACATCCGTGCTAAATTTGAAACATATTCTGTGCATTACTCATTGAAAAACAGGTTTTTATTGAGAATAAAAATTGGAAATTAAAACCATTGAAGATTTTGACATACTTTCAACATCTTAACATTTACATAAGAATAAGACTATTATAAATAAATAACTTTTACTATAAAAATCATAATTTAATGAATTAGTATCGATATTACAAACAAATATATTAAAAAATTAATTTATATATTTTTATATGCCCTTAAATTGTAATATTTCTGATTATCGGAAAACGAAAACATTTTGTTATTATTTTATCGGGTGAAAATCCAAGCAGGGTTTGCTGGACTTTGAAATACGACCAAGCACTGGACCATTAATGGTTAACAGTACCTGGGTATTGTTATTTGGCCAGTACTAGAACCATTCATCGGCCCATCTATGATTTACAGAAAAAAGCCAGATAGTTACCCTTGAATTGTCAAGCATTAGTTCATGAATGGTAAACAGGACTTAACTATTTATATTGGGCCATTGCCGGAACAAGCAATTAAAATTAGTAGAACAATGCCTGGCCTTAAAGATGTTGTTACAAGAATCAAGAAATCAAAGCGGTTGGTGTTATGGGCTCTCACCGACATCTAAGAAATGTTCTTGGAAGAAAACCCTGATGTCAAAATCAGCTTCTCAAAGTTCACCACGTTGCGACTGAGTTAATGTATTTTAACCGCACATACCAGAACACACAATGTCTGTTTATGCATGATACATAAAAATGTACGTTTGGTATGTAAACCACTCTTAAATTTAAATAAAAAATAAAAAAGACCTACTTAAGAGACTTAGTTGTTCTAATGATACAGTGAATTGAGCAACAAATATATGCAATGGTTGTAAAAATATCGTGGAAGCTTACCCAGAAAATATTTTGGAATCGGTCAATATATTTAAAATTCATAATTTCATAGCTGCATGTGTTTACTTTAAAATTTGTAAAAAACAAAAAACGGAAGATTTTTGAGATATGAGCTTTGAAGTAAACCAAAGTTTAACGCATCGCCTAGCGGAAAAGAGAAAAATAATTATTTTCCAACTTACACATTTCGATTATTCAACTATTTTCTCTTTACTTGCAAAAATATACGTAATTAGTTTGAAATTTGTGGGATCTATAAGAAAAACATTGAACACCATAACAAAACATCGTGAAAAAGCCTCAAAAATTCACACAATGAAAAAAAGTCAGACAAGTGCGAATAAAATTCGCTCGTCAAGGGTTCCGTGAATGTAAAGAAAACAATATCAAAATAATTTACATAAAGTTGTGTTGTAAAGGGTTTATATTGCCAGACCATAGACACATAAAAACTAAATGGTTCATCGTAAATATCAATAGTTAATGTCAATCTCATCTAAATTGATCGAAATGATATAAAAAATATTACTTTAGGTTAAATGATATCATTAGCTATTTATGGTAGCTAAGGAACGACTCAATTCTGTTAAACAACGACGAAATTTAGGGGTGGAGTGGTGTTAACGCTAAAAATGGGACTTTTTTGACAATAATTCAAAAACTGTGCATCGCAAGATTCTAAAATAATTGTAATGTTTCTTAATTTTGGTGTTCTTTCAAATGACACTCATGCGAGCCAAAAAAACTTTTTTTTCACGATTCCCCACTCCTATCCCCTAAACACGTAGAATTAAAACTACTTGAGGCTTCGCTATATTTTTCGTTAAGGGTTTATCAAATTTCCTATCTCTATGAATTTTTTCAAATTTTTCTGTTAATCAACGAAGAAACGTATAGGGGTGGGGACCAACTTTTTGTTGCACTTTTTTGAGAATAATTTGCATCGCAAAATTCTAAAAAAACTGTATTATTTTTTAATTTTGGTGCTCTATCAAATGACATCCCACTCATGCGGGTCAAAAAACAATTTTTAACCCTTCCCCACTCCCATCCCCTAAACACATAGAAATAAAATCACTTGAAGCTTCGCTATATTTTTCGGTGTTCCATAGAATTATAGGCTCATCGCTTTACTAAAATTTTCAGTTCTTTCTATAGCAACAATTTCTTTGTGTTAGATTACATAAGTTCGACATTTAGGTCGGTGCTTGAAAAACAACGTTTAATTTTAACAATATTTAAAATTAACAAAAGATCAATGTTTGACTTAAACAATAGCATATTAAACAAATACTAACCCTAAAATAATTCCCGAAAAACATTTTTGGACCGTGCAGTTACACGTCCGTAAAATGTCTGTCCAAAATTACAACAAAAATTTCAATTAGTATGATCAAAATAAACGAATAGCTATCGAAGCTTGAAAATAAAATGCAACGAGGAGTAAACGTGATTCGTTGTTTACGAAATCTTGACGATAAAAACCAAAACCAAATTCAAATTAATGCATTAACTAACCGCGTTTAGACCGATATTTTACAGTCCGTAATCACCGTAAAATATACCTACAAGAAAAAGATAAACGATTGCAAACGATGTTTAAGATACTAAAAAATCGTTTGAGCGAAAATCGTAACTATCATTTGTTCATGTGCTTTCGAAGCGATTAAATGTGTAAAATTAATATTGTATAGTGTAGTTCTACATATATAAAAATAATTATTTTAATTTAAAAAAGGTTTATATTTAAAGTGAATAATAGACTAGGTAATTATATATTATAAATATTTTATTTGGCTCATATGTAAATATATATGTATATTGTAGAAATAAACTTATTTAGTTGTAGCCATTAAATTTCGATCTCAATGTCTCTATCATGTATTAGCAAGCAGTTCCTGGAATGATTTTATAAATTTTTTTTATCTTAACGAGAGTTTTAGTACAACAATAATATGTATACTGAAACTTTATAATTTTATTGTATTAAAACTTTTATATATATGTTTTTTTAGTGTCAAAAACAAATCAAGATAACATATACCACATGATAATTCAATAGAAGCTTCACAAGCTGCTGATATTGATGTTCTAATAGACGAAAATTTATTACTCATACACCAACAAACCGCTACTCCTGTTTTAAGAAGTAATTGTTTCGTTGTAGAAGCAGAAACATTGGCCGAATAATGTATATGTTTTAATTAATATTTAATTATTATTATTGAAATACTGTTATTTTATTATTATTATTAAAATACTGAAAGATTGTGATTTTTTTAAAATTATTAATACTGAATTATTATTTACAATTTTAATAATAATTATGTTTATATGAATATATTTTAATTAATATTTTATTATTATTATTAAAACATTGTGATTTTTTTTATATCATTTATACTGAAATATTATTTATAATTTTAATAGTAATTATGTTTATATCTATATATTTAAATTAAATAAATTATTAATGTTTATATGTATTATTTATTGATAGTTTTTTCTGTGATTTCGGTGGCTATTTGTAATTCCAGGGCACCTGAAAAATAACTGGTGATTTGTAACTACCAAGTCACCGTAAAATAACCACCCTTAAGTTGGTTTTTTGTTGGTGAGTTTTGTCAGTCTTATGTCGGTGAATTTTAGTCAGTCTAATGTCGGTGAATTTAAGTCATTCTTATGTCAGTTAACTTAAGTCAGTCTTATGTCGGTGAATATAACCAATAGTTTTCGTTATTAGTCGTTGTTATCGGATAAATTCGATTACTACAGACTTGTTGGACGCCCCAAGGTCTTCCATAATACGAACTATTTACACAATTTTTCCCATAAAAGTCTGCAAAATAACCACAGAGTCCCAAGTCCTTACACGGTAATTTGTCACTGCAAAATTTATATTTTGTTTTTCGGGATTGCAGGTTATCGAACTTACCATTCAATTAAAACTCAACATTTTCTAAAGTTATACAAGAAATTTATTAAACCAGTAATTATGAATGGATTACAAACGTGGATCTTAACACAAACTAACAAATCACATCAATCTGATTTGAACCTTGAGAATTTACGCCACCTTTTGGGCCCACTTATGGCATACAATACAATACAATATACAATAGATAGTAAAGGACCGTGATAATTTTGAAATAAAGTCTTCTTTCTTTTGGATAACTGGTTATATTCACTCTAAAAGAGTTGCAAAATTAAGAATTGCTCTAAGAATCAGTATAAAGGATGACATGACTAAAAATGTACACGCCAGTCCCACTCGATATTGCTATTCGGGTTAAAAAAGCTTTATTTCACCTTACCATTCCTACCCTTTCAAAACGATTAATAAATATTTGATACACGGGACGGTCTGAATTTTGAACATTTTTGATCATGACTCAAAAACTGTGCACCGCAAAATTCTAAAAAAATTGCAATGATTTTTAAATTAGGTGCTCTTTCAAATGACACCCCCCTCGCTTGAGTCAAAAAAAGTTTTTTTTTACCTTCTCTACCCCGGTGCCCTAAACACACAGAAATATAATTATTTGAGACTTCGGTATAATTTTCATACAAAATTTACCAAATTTCCTAGCTCTGTGAATTTTTTCAAATTTTTCTGTCAATCAGTGTCGAAACGTAGGGGGGGGGGGGACGGTTTGAATTTTGCACTTTTTTGTCCATAACTCAAAAACTGTGCACCGCAAAATTATAAAAAAAAATGCAACAGATTTTAAATGAGGTGCTCTTTCAAATGACACCCCACTCGCTTAGGTCAAAAAAGTTTTTTTTTTACCCTCTTTACCCCGGTCCCCTAAACACTCAGAAATATAATTATTTGAGACTTCGCTATAATTTTCATACAAAATTTACCAAATTGCCTAGCTCTGTGTATTTTTTTAAAATTTTTCTGTCAATCAGTGTCGAAACGTAGGGGGGGGGGAACGGTTTGAATTTTGCACTTTCTTTTTTGTCCATAACTCAAAAACTGTGCACCGCAAAATTATAAAAAAAATTGCAACGAATTTTAAATTAGGTGCTCTTTCAAATGACACCCCACTCGCTTGGGTCAAAAAAGTTTTTTTTTACCCTCTTTACCCCGGTCCCCTAAACACACAGAAATATAATTATTTGAGACCTCGCTATAATTTTCATACAACATTTACCAAATTTCCTAACTCTGTGAATTTTTCCAAATTTTTAGGTCAATCAGTGGTTTGAAACGGAATCAACGAATCAACGGTTTGAATTTTGCACTTTTTTGTCCATAACTCAAAAACTGTGCACCGCAAAATTATAAAAAAAATTGCAACGAATTTTAAATTAGGTGCTCTTTCAAATGACACCCCACTCGCTTGGGTCAAAAAAGTTTTTTTTTACCCTCTTTACCCCGGTCCACTAAACACACAGAAATATAATTAATTGAGACTTCGCTATAATTTTCATACAAAATTTACCGAATTTCCTAACTCTGTGAATTTTTCCAAATTTTTCTGTCAATCAGTGTCGAAACGAAGGGGGGGGGGAACGGTTTGAATTTTGCACTTTTTTGTCCATAACTCAAAAACTGTGCACCGCAAAATCATAAAAAAACTGCAACGAACTTTAAATTAGGTGCTCTTTCAAATGACACCCCCCTCGCTTGGGTCAAAAAATTTTTTTTTTTACCCTCTTTACACCGGTCCCCTAAAGACACAGAAATATAATTATTTGAGACTTTGGTATAATTTTCATACAAAATTTACCGAATTTCCTAACTCTGTGAATTTTTCCAAATTTTTCTGTCAATCAGTGTCGAAACGAAGGGGGGGGGAACGGCATGTTTTTGACAATAACTCAAAAACTGTGCATTGCAAAATTCTAAAATTCTAAAATTGCAATGATTTCTAAATTAGGTGCACTTTCAAATGACACCCCACTTGACCACATTTTAAATAGTATTTTTACCCCTCCTCATTTCCACCCCCTTAATAAATCTAATTATGAGAATATGACACTTTTATATATTTTTTATTAAAACTGTACTAATTTTTCTATCATTCCAAATACATTTGAAAATTTTCGATCAGTTAGGTTCGGAGCTAATCGAGTTAAGAAAACACGAAAAAAACGTCATTATTTAGAATTATACAAAAAATGGTGAGGTGTAAAATTCCAAGATAAATTTTTAAGGAATACTGAAATGAAGCCCTTTCATATGATACCCTACTTGAATCTATAAAAAAAATCTATTTTCTCAAAGGTCTCACATCGAACCCCTGTAAAGCAAACGAAACCCTTTAGTTTTATTTGTATTCGTCATTTCATGTGGACAGATTAGTTTTATACGCACCTCAAATTTCAAGTCCATAGCATTTATAGTTTACGAGATAATCGATATAATGTGAAAAACTCGTTTTACTCTCACCAATAGTGTTCCGTATAAAAAATGGAACCCTAAAATTGGTACAAAATGACAGTTAACATGGAGTTAGCAGCCAACGTTTTGAAGTCATGGATTTGACAGATTTACTCATGTTGCGTTTTTGACGATTTAAGCATAAAACTCATAATGAAGATTCTTCTCGATTGTGTATCTTTTTTATATTTTTGAATAGTATAAAAAACGTTATAACGATAAAAATGGATTTAGCAGGTTTACACTCTAACCCGACGGTATAATAAATAGTGCCGAGGTCGATAAGGGTAGGATTGGAAATTCTGGCCACTATTTATTTACATTAATTACAAAAACCTTAGTCATATACAAAATTAATGACCGTTATATGCATGTTGGTTGTTCTATATTCGTCTTTGTATGCAGTATTGATGTCAAGTTTGGGGTGCTGCAACTGTGGGGTGCTGCCGCTCTACCCTAGCTCTTTTGCACTCTGTGCTATGCGAATTGTGGGTGATCGAAATTTAACATCAAATCTTGATTCCCTACAACATCGTCGAACTGTTGCTGATCTCGTTGTTTTTTATAAATATCATCATCAGCCGTGCTTGGATGAAATCGGAACCATCATGCCTTAACAACACTCAAAAAAATAAGTTACTCTTACAACATTTTTATAAATATACAACACACAAATTTTTTGATAAAACTACAATTTTTACCTTCAAATCCAAAAATCATTTGTAAATCAAATAAATTTTTTATTTTCAAATAATTTTTTTTGTAATCTACAATATTTTTGGTAAACTTACAAAAAAAATTATGAGTTATTTATAAAAACTTTATAAAATCTACTTATTTTTTGTTTTGAGTGTATATTTTTTTCCCCGTTTTACAAGTCAATCGGTTTATGCAAACAGTCAAACTGTTGCAATCATTCACTGTCACAGTGACAGAATGCAGAGAGATTTCTTTGTCTGTACATCGTACAAATGGCGTGCTTTGCCCGAATCAATAGTCTCGGGGCGTTCAATCCACAAAGGTTTAAAATAAGTGTTCATCCACACCTCAGAGGGCATGTTGTTGTGAGATCTAGGTCTTAAAAGGTCTCTAAGTGTTGTTGTGACACATATTGTAATTCCTACAACACAACACTTTTCATTAAAAAAAAATATTTTTCTACGAGCACATTAATATTCTACGAGTATGAATGTTTAAAACGCGAGCGTAGTGAGTGAATGTTTTGAATTCATAAGAGTAAATATTAGAGTTTGCACGGTTCGGTTAACCGAAAACCGAAACCGCGGTTTCCAGCTTATCAAATTGTAACCGTAAACCGCTGCTAAAAATCGCGGTTCACGGGTTTCAAAAAATTTTAAATTTTAATTGTCGTCGAAAATTTATTTTCTATATTTTCTGTCTAAATTTAAGTTATGTGTTGTCTACTGATTCAAAGAGGATGCTAGCAGTAATTGGTTTAAGGGTTAAGCTATAACAACTTAGTAATAATTTATAATAGCTACTTTAATTTTGAATCAAAGTAGTAATTCATTTGCGATCTTCATTTCGTTTCATATTGAGCCAAACACAAAATCAACAAAAAAAAACTTTGTTTATCGCTAAATTTGAATTTTTTGATTGGTTTGACTAATAATATAAGTACAAGTAATATACTGTAAAAATAATAGGTAATTAATAAACTGTTAATAATAATAACAAAAAATTATTAAATAATTTACTTTTACACTTCACACTATTCGCAGTTGAAATTGCAAAGCAATATTCACAATATTAAAAAAAAAATATGTCATCAACAGCAGTTTGGGAATATTTTATAAAAATTTCATCTACGAACAAAGCCAACAATAGACCTAAATGTAAGAAAAGTGGATCAGATGCGTGAACAATTCTAAGGGTTCTACGTCTGCAATGATCAACCACATACGAAATGTTCATAAAATTTTTTGTAAAAGACCACACGATTCTAACACAAATGTTGCTTCAACAAATCTAAGTAGAAACTCACTCAAAAAATATTAGTTTATTTTATGAAAAACCGTGTTTTGTGGCCAATTCTCCAACAATCTAGAGAAGCTTTGCTCTAAATTGTTGGAGAATTGGCCACAAAAGACGGTTTTTCTATTAGAGGTATTACAAGGTCAAATTTTATAAGACAGGCAATTTTTGATAAAGGCGTAATCCTCCCACCGAATCTGAACTCGTTTTTTCGGTTTCAGATAATTTTAGTCGTAAATTGAGATCTCGCCTTAGCGATCATTCACTTAAAACTACTCTTATTTGATACAAGAAGAAATATATTAACTTAAGTAAATATCTTTGCATTGAATTGAGCACATTATAATAAAAACCAAAAACCGAAAACCGAGCCGTAAACGCAGGTTTCTATAAATTGAAAACCTGAAACCGCGGTTTATAAAAATCCGTTTTTTTGCAAACTCTAGTAAATATTATCACTCTGTGCAATTTTTACACTATACAGTATAGATACTTGTTTTGCGATAAAACTAAGAATAAATAAATAAATCATATATATATATAATACAGAAAAAACGAAAACGCGTAGCCATATCTACGAAAAGGGGAAAATGCGGAAAGGAAAGAAGAGTCAAGAGAATATAATAGTAAAAACATTTGTATTTGTTTAAATTTTATAAAAAATAGATATTTTTATCAAAGCAACCCTTAAATTCAAAACTTCATAAGCCAATTAAAATAGTTATTATCATTTGTTGTCATAGCTATATAATAATTTGGAAAAGATAACAAATATTTTGTCAAAGGTAGGCATTCAACATTGTGTTCTTTTACATACAAGTTGTTTAAATAAAAACAAATTACGTAGTGCTAGATTTATTTATATATCAAAAATAAATCAATATTTTTTTTTCAAAACAAATATCTAAAAATTACAATTAAAATTGTGAATCAATTAATTTGTTAGACTATTTATAAAAATCTAATAGTGCCTAAAACAAACAATGTTAGTGGTCATAAACATGAAACCACCGTGATTATTAAAAAAAGACGATCAAATGTCAGTGCACAATTAGCTGCATTGCAAATAGAAAAACTAAGTAATATGCAAGTCCTCAGAACCAGGAAAAATAATAGTTTACCAACATCAACTAATGATACAATTTTATTGGAAAACATAGACAATATAAATATGGATGAAACTGAACAAATAATATATCCGGATGATGTCACCATAAAAAACAGCTTCAACGGGATTAATGAGGTTACCGAAAATCCTGAAATATTAAACAAAAAAACCAATACACTTCAATCTAAAATTCCACCTATAATCATACAAAACAATTCATATGCTTCTACGCGTGCAATACTAGATGCCTGCAAAATAAAATATAATTTAAAAATAATAAGTATCGGAAGAAAAATTTTCGTTTTTATTATTACACACTTTTATTTAACTTGACTCTTGAGAGCTTTGATGGGTGGAATTTTGTGATTCATTTTTCAGTAACTTCCCATTATGTGATTGATCCCAAATTGAAAAGACAAGTTTGTTGAAGCAGTCAGTACGTATTTCTAAAACTTTTAAAGCAAAAAACTTTATAAATCTGAAGAAAAAAAATTCAAATTTTTCTTTATTCTGAAAGACCTAAAAAAATTGCACTGAAATCCTCATCCTCTGGTTGACTCATTTTGAGCGAAGGAATTTTGGTAATACTGTGTATATCATTATAATCATAGACATCATACATGTTTGTGTCATCTCATATGGATAAAAGGCCTTACATTATAAATAATGAACACAAAAAAAAAATAAAAGTATGACATTTCGTTCAAAGCTTATAGACCTTTTTTCTTAAAGCTCAAATCGTTATTTTGGTGTATTTGACAGATTACATACAGCAATGATAATTAAAAATCAGTTATTATGTATGAAAATATGAAAATCCATAAGATCTGAATGCCCATTTACCGCCCTGAAATTTTGCTCATACTGAGTATCTCATTATAATAGAGGACATATTACACATTTTTGTCATTTTTATATGGAAAAAAGGCCTTAAATTGTAAATAATGAGTGATTTGTATTTCGAAAATTTTAAATAATTGTTATTTCTTCTAAATCCATATTGTTTTGTGTTCTCGTTAAGTTTTTTTTACTATAGTTGCATAATTATTATTTTTTCAATACATTTTAATACATAATTAATGATTTCTAATTATCATTGCTGTATGTAATCTGTCAATTACATACAGTAATATAACGATTCGAATTTTAAGGAAAAAGCTCAAATACAGACCTTTTTTCCGAAAAAAACTTGACATTTGGGCGAAATCTCATATTTAATAATTTATGTACAACTTAAAATTAATACAATGAGCAAAGAAACGTACTAAAATTTTACACTGGATGTTTAACAAAATTACAATTGTTATAGTGCAATTAACCTTATTAAAATTACTTTAAATTTCAAAGTATATTAAATTTTCGGTAAGTGATTTAATTGCTAGTTTTACTTATGGTGTATTTTCTGTGAAATAATGTGGTCAACTTATTTGTATAAAAATAGATACCTTTGTCCCAATTATGAACTTGAATCCTCTTTCTACATTAAGCATGGAGTTTGTGCTTATATTAGGGATACTATACCATATGTGAGATTAAATAAATTTGAATTAAATGCAAAATTTCACAATATGGTGTCACTAAAAATTAGTTGCCCAAGTTAAACGCTGTTTGTCTTTGGACTTTGGACCGTTCACCTAATTCACCTGAGAACTCTAATTTTTCTCATGACTTATCTGAGAAGATAGATAGGTTGGTTGAGTATCCTAATGCAAAGTTTATAGTTCTTGGAGATTTTGATGTCCACAATAAAGAATGGCTTACACACAGCTGTAAAACTGACGAGGTTGGTAGACAGGCTGAGTTGTTTGCTCTTTATCACAATTTTACTCAAATAATAGACCAGCCAACCAGAGTTGCTGACATTCCTGGTCAAAGTAGTAATTTACTTGATTTATTTTTGGCAAACGATCCATATCTGGTTCAATTTAAAATATCAGAACTGTTGGGTGGTTCAGATCATAATTTGATCTCCACATAACTAAATATACCAATTCCAAAACAATTTAAAGCGAATCCTCGCAATGTTTGGGATTGCAAAGCTGCGGATTGGCAAGGACTTAAAAGTTTTTTTAGATGTTTTCCTTGGAAACGTTATTGCCTTACCGGCCAAGATCCAGACATAGCTGCATCAAATTTTTCTGAAACTGTAATTGATGGTATGCACAGATTTATTCCTAATAAATTGATCATTCCAAAAACTGATCTATGGTTTTCTAGTAAATGCAAAAAAGCTACAAAAATTAAAAAAAAGGCTTTTCGAAAGTTTAATCAAAACAAAACCGATGAAAACCTTAGACAGTACCGTAAAGAGAGAAATTTATGTCGTAAGTTAATAGATGAAGAGAAACATCTATTTAATAAGAAAAAAGCATCTAAATTCGCAGAACATCCGACTGGTTCACGCAATTTCTATAAAACCGCAAAGGCTGTCCAAAGCAACTTTTGTAAATCTTCCCTACCGCCTCTTGTTAATAGAGATGTCCCTATCATTGATCCAAAAGAGAGAGCTAATTTGCTTGGGCATTATTTCTCTTTAAATTCTACTTTAAAAGAACCTAATTTCCAACCTAAACCTATTTCTAAAGTTTCTTATAAAATGAGGCGGATAATTTTTCGGAAAAACATTGTTCGAAAAATGCTTTTGAAAATCAATACTAACAAGGCAACTGGCCCTGATTTTATTCCTCCAATTATACTTAAAACATTTGCTAGGGAGCTAGCACCAATCCTCACTAAAATCTTCTATTTGTCATATAAGAAAGGAATTTTTTCTGAAATTTGGAAAATGGCTAGTGTACAGCCAGTTTCAAAAAAGGGCAGTAAGACTGATTATACGAATTACAGACCCATTTTATCGGTAGTTGCTAAAATTTTTGAGAAATATGTCAATTTTAATTTAATGAGCTTCTTAGAGTCTTCCAAATTAATTAATGAGAGACAATATGGATTTCGAAAAGGAAGAGCGACGGGAGATTTGCTGTCTTTTGTCACTCATATCTGGAACAAGTCGCAATTGAAAACTTTGGAGAAACATTCGGTGTTGCTCTTGACATTTCCAAGGCATTTGACAAAGTTTGGCATAACAACCTTTCATGCAAATTGAGATCCTATAGTTTAGACGAGCAGCTTATATCTTGGACACCGAGCTTTATATCTGGTCGAAAATTTCGGGTCAATGTTGACGGTGTGTCATCGAATACTTTTTCAACTAATGCAGGAGTTCCTCAGGGTTCCCCTTTGTCACCAACTCTTTTTCTTATCTATATTAATGATTTGTTGGACTCAACCGTTCATCCTATACATAGTTTTGCTGATGATAGCACGCTTCATGCGTCTCATGAAGCACCTAAATTATATACACCCTTAGCGCTTAGTGAATGTAGGTCAAAAATGATAGATTCCCTTAACACTGATCTTAAAACAATTATGGATTGGGGTATTGCTAACAGTGTTGAATTCAATACAAGCAAAACACAGGTTTGTCATTTTTCTAGGATAACGACACCCAATCCTTTTCCATTAACGTTTGGCCCCAAAAATCTTTTAGAGAATGAGTCTGTCAGACTTCTAGGAGTTGAGATTGAAATAATATGAAGTGGAATTCTCATATTTTTAATCTGGCTAAGAATGCTGTTCAAAAGTTAGGATTTTTAGGGCGATGTCGTAAGTTTTTCGATAGCGAACAGCTTCTTTTAGTTTATAAATCTTTTATACGTCCCTGCATGGAATACTGTTCTCACATATGGGGTGGAGCTTACTTGAGTAGTCTCAACTGCCTTGATTCTGTACAGCGTAGAGCTATTAAACTCATTGGTAACCCAATTCTTACTAACGGTCTTGATTCCTTGCAGCACAGAAGAAATGTTGCTGATTTGACTATATTTTATAAATATATTATGGATGAACGAGCTTCTGAAGAGATCAAATCGATTTTACCTAAATCAGCAAATCTTTCGCGTCACACCAGAGCAAACGTAGCAGCGCATCCCTTTACAGTTCAAATAATTAGGTGTAGAACTGTAGCCTTCCAACGTGACTTTTTCAACAGAGTCTCTCATCTTTGGAATGCCTTACCTTCCTGGGTTTTCCCTGATGAATTTAATCCTCAAGGCTTTAAAGTTAACGTTCATAAATTTCTCAGAGAATCTTAATTTGCATTCCATTCTTATCCCTAGTTGGCATGGTATCTTCGGATATTCAGAGACGTTAATTTATAATTTATTATAATTAACACTAAACATGCCTAACTTTGAATAAAAAAAAAAAAAAAGTTTTATTTTAAACGTGTGACGGTAAAGTTAAAATTATAAAAGTGATTTTTAAATTAGTTTTTGTGAATAAAGTTTTAAGTGTTATTGAGTAGAAATATTTTGTGTATTATATTGAATCTGTTAACTGGAAATTTCTACAATAAACCGTTGGAGTTTCGAAGCTGTTGGAAGTTATGAATAGTTAGGAATATTGCTTTCTGTATTGTTATGGAACAATTAAATAGTTGAATACTTAATAAAACCTGGTGTGTTTGACTTTGCTTACTAATCAGTGATCGAATTGAGAGTAAGGCCAATTCGAAGTAAGGTTGGAAAAGCGTAACACTATTAATAATATTAATAATGAACAAAAAAAGAAAGGAAAAATAGAAAAAGTTTTTTTTACATTTTATAAAATAGCTGGTTTCATTTAACTTTTTATGAAATAATGCTTTCGTAATGTTAGATAAGTGAATTTGATTTTATTTGCATTTAAAATTGTGTGCGATGGAAATTTTTCAGTGAAGGTAATGAAAACAAACGCGCACTTTGAATAATTTATTTTAGTGATTTAGAAAAAGATCGTATATTTTCTTTGCCCTGTTTCTCGTCGGTTTACCGATATTTTAATTGATTTTTTCATAATGTTAAGAAAATTATGGAAAATTAATATTATTTTGTACACATAAGTTCAATATATAAATTTTTTGATTTCTGATTGTTTGTCTGTTAAATTCTATCATTAAAAAAATGGACGCATCATTTAAAAAGTGATTGCATTTTCACACATACATTGCATACATACATTTTCAATTTAAAACTTAAATATACGAATACGACTGCTATCTATATGTATGAAAATGTTTATCGGATTTGATGAATTATTTAGAAGTGTATTTATCATAAAAATGTATTGAATGAATCAAAGAATATGATTAAATAACAAATGTATTTCTTTAAATGATTGACCAATAATAAGATGATCCTTTAATTTTAATTATAAGTTTAAACAAAACTAAATGTTTGATACATTAAAATAGTTTATAACCATTTTAGAAAACTTTATATGAATCATGCATTTTCACCTCATATAGTTTAAATTAGATAAAAATGCGACTTCATTTTTATCTGTGTAATTTTAAAAAGTTCTATGTAAATGATGCTCTATTATTTGAATTGAAAATTTCAAAGGAAATCACTCCTTAAAATATTATTCACAAGTGAATTTGTTTATTTTTTAAATTTGGAGGCGATTATATTCTTTTCAATTCATATGCAGAAAAAGAAGATTAGTGCTTTTTCGTCATCCTTTTAATTTATTTTTAAAACAATACTTGCATAAGTCAAATAGTTTATGTATTTTTTTTAACAACGGAGGAAAGTGTCAAATTTAAAACAAAAAATAAAAAGCAATTTAAAGGAAATATTTATTTCGAGTTAGGAGTAAAAATGATATCTTTTTATTTGCACTCCTGCGTTTGGGAATGTTATATATTATAAAGATACTCTCCTTGAAAGAACGGAGTAAAGGAGTAATATAAGGAACGTTTATACTTTAGAAAATTTATATTCGATATGTGGAAGTTTTGTATTTGTTGAAATTTGATGAGATTTTTATGACAACCGTTTCCATGACATTATTAGATTGTTTATTATTTCATTACGCACTAGTGTATTAAAACTTTAAGATTTTAACATAGCTTAGTTTTTTTTTTATTAATGAGTGTTTTTAAGCTAGTTAAGAACAATTCTGCATTTTGAATAGAATGATAACACAAAATCATTAACAACATACATCTTTTATAAATAAATCATAAATAACTCACAATGTAATAAGTGTGGTTTGACAAGTTATTGCTTATCTGTCTTCAAGAGATAATTGGTAGTTTGATCGTAGGAAAACTAGCATAACATTACCACTTGTTAATTTATACAGAATAACCTTAGAAGTTAAATAACAAAAAACAAAGGTTATTTTAGATACCCAATATACATTTGAGTTGGTTAGATCATCTTCAGGAGTAATAAATACCCCTGAAGATGGTCTAACAATCCGAAATATATATTGAGTATCTAAAATAACTTTTGGTTTTTTTATTAATTAACTTCTTAAGTTATTATGGATTAAGTAACAAATGTCATACATAATGTTATTTGAATACTTGCGCCAAGTGCCAAAGGCAAGCAGTGTAAATTAAAACTAACATGTTCTAAAATTTTAAGTAAATCTTTTTATAAAACACATACTTAGAGCATTGTAGATATCCATCGTTGTCTCTTATTAATAAACAAAGTTTTTCGGGCCCATTTTGATTCTGTTATTCTTAATCTTAAAAACGAAAAGTAACCTAGAAAACGATTAGTACCATTAGAATTGAATTCAGCATTCTCGAATTAAGTTTCTCACCCCCGTCACCCCAACTGTATGTGCCGCTTGTTAGATGTTCCTTCAAACTAGTCCATTGATAAATGCTGTGGTAATTTAAAGTTAACATTTAGTTCATTCTATTTCACAACTGTAACTTAAAGGTTTGCACTTAATTTGTTACGAATGGCAAACAAAATTCTAATTCAAGTTATCCAATCTTATCAGATATCATAAATAAATTTAATCTACAAATATATTTTAAACTTCAAAAGTCTAGACATATAGAAGACACATTTTCATATATTATTTTTATCTAAGGTAGAAATTGTAAGACTTTAATTTTATTCCATTTTTTTTTGTTAAATTCTAAATTTGTTTGTTTTGAAGGAAAATTGACAAAGTTTATTGAGAAAATGTTACTTTTCTTCATTTAAACTTTGTAAGTATGTATAAACATTTTGTGCAATAAAGCTGGCAAAAGAATGTGAGTTAAG
Source organism: Diogma glabrata (assembly GCA_963693315.1). NCBI lineage: Eukaryota > Metazoa > Arthropoda > Insecta > Diptera > Cylindrotomidae > Diogma > Diogma glabrata. The sequence continues at coordinate 174,323 of CAVNZG010001541.1, forward strand.
TTAACATGGGTTGACCTCAAAATTTAAAGATTTTTAAGCGGTTTGCGGTTTATGGAGAAGAAAAGTTTTTTGATTAGAGAAAGTGAGATACTAATCACAGTTACACGCATTGTTCGCAATGTCACAAAAACAATATCAAAAATTAAAACTTTTTTCAAAACTCCAAAAATATTCCAAAAATTCGAATAAAATCAAATATTTAAACTCTCTCTAAGTTCTAATAATATTCCAAAAATTCTTAAAAATTCAAAATTCACACTTTTTCAAAATTCTGAATATATTGCAAAAATTAAAACAATATCAAAAATTGAAACTTTTTTCATAATTCCAAAAATATTCCAAAAATTAGAAGAAAATCAAATATTTAAACTTTTTCTAGATTCTATTAATATTCAAAAAATTCTTAAAATTCAAAAATTGAAACTTTTTTCAAAATTCCAAAAATTATAGCAAAATCAAAAATTAAAAGTTTTTCAAAATTCTAAAAATATTCCAAAAATTCTTACAAAATCAAAT